>JAKWJA010002489.1:95193496-95429601 GCA_027704765.1 Solanum habrochaites | reverse complement strand
AAAGATCTTCAGGGAATAATGTCACATCTCTTGACTTAGGTGCTTCAGGGATCAACAAGAAACAGGTTCTCGAAATCCCACATTTATCTGATTACTTTAGTCCGCTAATGGAGTTCATGGCTTCTCTACCTACACATGAGAAAGTGATTCTTGTAGGCCATAGCTTTGGTGGATGGGCCATATCTAACGCCATGGAAAGATTTCCAGAAAAGATTTCAGTTGCTGTATTTGTTACTGCTCTTATGCCTGGTCCAACTCTAAATGCGACCACTCTCTTAACCAAGGTATATATAATTCACCAACTTTGCCTTTGCTATGATCTGTTGAGTCACCTACTAACATTTTTTCGTGTTTGAAACTATTATTTAGTTACAATCTTTCAATGGAAATGTATCTCAACTTGATAATCGTTTAACGTATGATAATGGACCAACCAATCCTCCAACAACCTTCATCTTTGGTCCAAAGTACTTGGCAAGAAATGTTTATCAGCTGAGCCCAATTCAGGTAAGCAAAGCATAAGGGTCATGAGGATGGCTCTAATGTTGCATGTTTTCGCCTGTTGATTCGAGTAGAACATCAACATCATTGAACTAACAAAGTTTCCTCTTCTTCTTTTTTTCCCTTTTGTTGTTAGGATTTGGCGCTGGCCCCTACGTAAGTTAAGGGCCTCTATACTTTTTACAGTGGTGGAAAGATTTTGCTAAGGGGATAGCTTTTTTTGTTCAAGCATAAAGGTTGGAACAATTAGGCGAGTATTTATTTTTGGCTGTTGAAGATAAACTCTATCCAAAGAATTCAACATTTGGATGATTGAAATATCCACCAGATGAGTGAAAAGATTTCAGGCTCTGATCACATGGCCATGATGTCCTAAGCCCCTAAAACTTTTTACTCTTCTTCTACTATTGCTCACATGGGCGAGCTTATTGATCTTCGATAAATATTCATATAAGTAACTGAGATCAATTTTAAAATTTGTCACTTCAACTTTCCCTTTTATTCTGATGTTCTTTTTCATAAATTTAATGGGGATGGGCTTACTATTCATTGGGTTTTGTATATGATATTTCCATAAAGTAATCAGCAGAAATCATCTCGCTACAATCTATTGCATCAATAATTCAATTAATTATATTAATCTTCCTCTAAATTGACTTGAAATGCGGTCCTCCAGTCGGCCTATTTGCTTGCTAATTATTTAGTTTTAAATGTTAAATGTGTCTTTTAAAATAAAAATGTAGATGACTTTTTGTATTTTTTAAATTATTCTTAATTAAATATAAGCAAATAATAATGTTTGGAAATGTGAAAAGATATATTTTAATTGACATGTATTCCTAGAATAATATCGGCATATGATAAGAAGTAACCCCCCATTATCCGATATGCCACTGATTTTATTTGATTTGATGTATTATTACTAGGGGGGGGAAGATATTAAAAGTGTGTTTGTATATATGAATGAATTAGTAATAAATTATTGATATGACTTGTAAATTGCCTCATTTATTATTAATTACAATGATTTGTTGTTTTTTCATTTTTAAATTATTCATTCAAACTAGACTAGATTCACGTTCCAAGCATAACTATTAGGTGGTAATGTTAATTTCTCTTATTAAGTCTAACATGACTTGGGTATTTTTCATCTTTCCTCTATCTATATATTAAGAACTATTATTTAAACTGAAAACTATAGAATTTAACAGACATTTTTCCTCCTATTTACGAATAGTTGATAACCATTGAAAAATAAAAAATTGTCATTCAATTGATAATCAAAAAACTATTCCATCTAGATAGCAAAAAAACATGAAAAAAAGCAATAGAGTGGGGAGAAGAACTTGACTTCTTTTAGACATGCTAAGTCCTCATATCTCTTTCAACTATATTAATTCTCCATCACGAAGATTATTGTTATTCTCTACTTTCCTTTTGCATTTCCTAATAAACTCATTGTGGTGTTGTAATCTTTTAGCTATTATCTGAGCTTTTTGAAATGATGTATGTATGAAGTTCAGTTTAAAATTATATTCTGTCATTTTTATAATTTTAAATGTAATTGCTTTTTTTAATTTTATATAGTTTTTTGATAGTACTGTCTTTTTACTTTTAGCACCTTTAACAATATAAATGTTTCCACTTCCGTTTTCTCATTAAATAATATAGGCAATCTTATCAAACAAGTGTGCATGTATTTTAAGATCCATTTATGGCTAAAAAGGTGATCATTGATTTTAGCTCATAAAAAAACTTGTACAAAAGTTAAAGTAGACCTATTTATTAATTAACTTCCATCTTTTTGCTTGATGCCAAATGCGCAATCCCTTTTTATTTATTTTTGTTGATACATGAAATATAATTAGTAAAATTATCGTGCAACGCACGTTGTCAGAAACTAGTATAACTAAATGCGCAAGCAAAAGACACTTCAATCATTTTCAGTAGCATTTGACAAACTTCTGCAACCCCACGTAAACCCTGATCCAGTAAAATGTCGAATTTGAAAGAAGAAAAAATCAAAATTCACTCAAATAATTAATCATGTGGACAAGGTTAATTATCAAGTTCAACACTAGAAAAGAGAAAAAAAATATTATGAAGAAAATCAAGTTTCTAATAATTTTAGTACTGATACTTTTGTTGACATATGTAAATTCAACAACATCAGGGCCTAAATGGCCTAACGCTAACAAACACTTTGTGCTAGTTCATGGCGCGTGTCATGGAGCCTGGCTTTGGTACAAGGTTGTGGCACTGATGAGATCTACAGGGCATAATGTCACGGCTATTGACTTGGGTGCTTCAGGGATCAACCCGGACCAGGTCCTTGAAGTCCCACGTTTGTCTGATTACTTGAGTCCGCTAACAGAGTTCATGAAAAGTGGTTCTTGTAGGCCACAGCTTTGGTGGATTCGCGATTTCTAAAGCCATGGAAAGCTTTCCAGAAAAGATTTCAGTTGCTATATTTCTCGATGCTTCAATGCCTGGTCCAACTCTGAACGCGACCACACTCTACACTCAGGTATTACAATTATTTGGCCAAATTTAGTCACAACTACTTCTTGTTACCTCTCTATTCTGTATTTGTTACAGTTGGTATCGACAATATTTAACTTTATAAAGGCGTGTGTACATACACATGGACCAACAACTTCAACCATTGGCCAAAGTACTTGGCAAGTCATCTTTATCAGCTGAGCCCAATTCAGGTAAGCTAAGCCCCATTGGACTTTGGGCAACTCTTTTTTAATTTTTTGTGATCAAGTTAGGTACAAGATTCATTTCTTTTCAGAACGAGACACACTGAAGTCTGCTATGAATCCTCTGCCACCTAACATACAATCTCACTGACTAAACAGACCCCTTGATTCCTGAATTTTTTATCAAAGTAAGTTATTATTAAAATTAATTTATCCAAAAAATACATTTTTTTTGAAATTTTATAAAACTAGTATAAACGTCGTTTTTCAGTAACGTCTTAGGTGATATGTTATTCAAAAGAAATCAATAACAAAAAGACAAAAATGTGACAGAGTAAAACAGAATAAAGACTTATTGTCAGTAACGTTTTTTTCTTAATAGTGGTCTTGCTTACTTATTGGTATCACTATTAATTCAATATTTCTTTATTGAATAGTACCCCCCCCCCCCCTAATATTATAATATAAGAAATCGATTGGTCTAATAGTTGGAAGGAATGATTACTTAGGCTCGAAGAGATCTCATATGATTTAGTTACAAATTTTGAATTGAAATGATACAAACTTCTCCAAATTGTTCAAGTCTTCTCATATTTTGTCTTTGGTTCAAAAAGGTATTGTCTATGTATAAAATAAAAGAGAAAGAAAAGAGAAAATCATATATATTACAAGTGAAGGTATGTAAAAAATATATCTATACATTTTAATAGTGGAAATTTGAATAATGAATGAGGCATGTACAATATTGAATTTCAATTTTCAACTATTTCAGAGAAACATTACTGTGAGTTACGTTTTAGCTGTAAAACGTGCTTCAGAGTTAGGAATTACAAAACGTTACCGACAATAACGTTTTATGTTTGTTTGCTCTGACAGATTTTTGTCTTTTTGTTATTTAATTTTTTTGAATAAAATATTACCTAAAACTTTACTAAGATTATACTAGTTTTGTAAAATTTCAAAAAAAAACAACATATTATCTTGATAAATTATTTTTAATAATAGCCTACTTTGATCAAAAATTCAAATTAAACCTTAGCTACCAGCAAAAATTTCACAATTCATTTTATAATTTTATTTGGATTTCCCCTGTTTGGTGATTGGATTTGTGTATGTGGTCTACTGGACGTTATTAAGGCCATATACTTAACACAGTCCGGAAACATAATCAAAATGAATGTTTCAAATCAAACAAAATGTATGACTCGTTAGGACAAGTGTTCTTTATAGAGTGCTGAAGATAAGATTCTAACAGAGGAATTAAAACAGTATATGATTAAAAAAATTCCATCAGATGAAGTGGAAGAGATTTCAGGCTCTGATCATATGGTCATGTCTAAGCCTCAACAACTTTTTACTCTTCTTCTGCGCATTGCCAAAAGTATTTATTACATTATCCATAATAAAATGCATATTTATTTAACAGACATAAACAAGCCTATTATATATACATAAAAATAAAATTGACTATGCATATATATAGCTAATTTTCAGCTAAGAAAATTTAGATTAATACCGAAAAGTCAAATTTTGACTTCTGTAATAAAAATCTCACCTTATGTAGAATTTCTGTGTAAAATCCAGAAAAACGATCTTGGTCAATTGGCTAAATGTTGAGCTTATAAAAAATTCACTCCGTTTAGCACTCCATTAATTTGCTAATTCTTGTTTATTATTTCTTTATAAAACTATAGAAATATATTTGTTAATCTTGCCGCCAGACCAACCAGCAATTAAACCTCGAAGTCTTTGTGTTTAATGTTAAATTAATAACGCAATTATCAACAAATGTATGATGTTTAATTTCTTGGAATTTAATAATCTTAAAGGAAACTATCAAAGGACGTATTATGCTTCTTTAAAGCAATGATTGGAACTCTACGTAATGACAGAATATTATATAATTTATTTCTTCTATTTCTTCTAATATATATATATAATAATTAAATATTTCATTTCTATTAGAAAAATAGTTTAAATATATGTTTTGTTATACTTTCAATTTGAATATATATTCTCTTAGTTAAAACTTTTATTAGCTCAAATATTTTTTTTTCTCTTATAATTAATTAAACTCAATTATTAAATTTTGTTGACAAAAATAGTGTTAAGGTTCAAAACAACATAATTTTTGCCCCATTTTTTTTAAAAATGAATCTATTTAACCCAATCTTCATATTTTAGATTTTTTTATTTTTTTTAAGTACCGGGTAAAATTATATTCGAGTCAATGAACATTTGTATCAGAAATAACATTTAGTGTATATCACGCTCTAAAGAAATTTATTTTTCCTAAAAGAAGGATTCCCAAACTTTCTTATTTAATTTTTATAGGTGTCTTCACGCAGTGATAATAATCCTTTGTATAATTTTCTGGTAAAAAAGATATGATAGTAATATTTTCAAAAGAAATAAATAAAAGAAACAGATACATAAACATGATTTTTTTTATTTGGTATTACTTGGGTGATATGACTTTAAATTTTAAATATACGACAATAGCACTTAAATTTGTATAGAACATAATTCATGTGCCTGGCGCATATAAGTTAAACCAAATTCAACTCAATGTTTGAAAAAAAAAAAGAGAAATGGAAATAAAATATTTAAAATATTTTTATGAGGGGATTATATTTTATCACAGAATAGAGATGCGGCAATTTCTGATATGCTTTTAAGCCGATCTCATGATAATGAAAATGGAAAAGTCAGAAAACATGCTTATCGCATGTTTAAGAAATAAAAAAGTGTTAATCATGTAGATTTATTAATAGTTATGTGTTGCAACTTGGAACTATAATAGATGTACTATTTAATTAACTAAAATTAATATTGAAAAATATGAAAATATCATCAGAATTATCTCTTCCTTTGAATAAGGGAAAGACGAATCCACATGATGTTTGACATTTTCATTCTTTATTTTTCCAATATCTTTTGAATATTATTGAAGAATTTTTTGTGACCATTTTCCTCCAAAAGACTTTTATCAACTAATTGAAATTAAGGGTTAATGTAGCATGTTTAGTCCCTTTATTATTGATATAATCGGGTTCAATTCTTAAATATTTGATAACGCCTATTTTAATGTATTCAAATTGGGGCTTGAATTGTGAGGTTTTGATTACTTTGAGAATGAATAGAAAATTTTATTAATAGACTGTTTTATTATTTGATCATAATATATCATGATTAAATTGTATCGATATCTTATTTGTGAGGATGATGTACTTTTAAAAACATAAAAAGGTTAAAAAAACACATATTTTAATTGATTAAAGATTAAACTTATTGAATGGTATATCATAAATATTAAAATCAAAATTTAACTCACCAAACATTACAACAAAAACAATTTTTAACGATATTAAATATTGATATTAATAAAGAGTGTTAAAAATTTTATCGACTTTAATTAAGTGTCATTAAAACCAATATCGCTAAAGACTTAAAGGACATATATAAAGAGTATCAATTACTATTAAAATATATATATTTAATGATAATTAAAAATTAATTACAGTTAATAATTATTTTTATTGTAATGAAAAATACATCCTTGAAATTATCGTTTTCCTTTCAATGGAATACTTTTTTTCCATCATAAAAAATAATAATTCTACTATCTCTATTATTTTGGACACATCGACGGATGGGTTTCCTCTGTTGATTATTTTTAGAATATCCAAAAATTTGTTCATCAAATTAATTGAGGATTGCGATTAAAGAGTGGCTTGTAGTAAAAAAATATATGATTATGAGTTTAGTAAGATTCGAATACATTATCAAAAAAATTTATACCCTTAATTTTTAAAACGAAAATTTTGAGTTTGTGTCAAGAAGTATATATATATAATAATATATATATATATCTTATATAGTATATATATATAATTACAAATTAAAATTTGATCTTTTATATACAATACTCCTTAATATTTTATTATTGTAATTTTTGATATTTTTCATTTTCAAGCTTAAACTTTGTTCAGTTGTCAATACTTCTTTCAATTTTATCTTTCATTAGTTAGTAATTGAACTAATAATTAATTCATTATGTAGTTAGTTTAATTATAAATTTGACAATAATAATAAAGATAAAAATGAAACACTAAAATTCAATTTATATCTTAATCTACTATTCTTAAAAAATTAACACACCTAAAAAAAATTCACTACTATAATTTTTTCGAGTGAGGAATATCAGTTGAAACCGTGTGGTAAGCTTCCCTGAATGTAATGCAACTCATTATGGTGGTTGCTACAATGCTACAATGACACCATAATTTTTGAATATGTCCAACCATTATAGTACTAATCTTCGTCTTCTTTTTCTTCTTCATTCATAAACGTGATTTGATTGTAAAACTTAGCAATTACCTACCAATATTATTGTAGTGTTTAAATAAAACTGAAAAAGATACTTTTTTTGTACAATTGTCGATTTCTTATTTGTTTATACAAGGTATAAGAAAGGCTGGACATATATCTACCAACAACCCTTAATTAACAATCAATTGGTCGACTAGTTAATTAGTTAAATTTATAGGAATATCAATATAATCAACCGAATATAACACTAATTAGCTTCGATAAAATACCATCCTTTTTTTTTTACAACATTAAAACTTAGAACACATAGTAATTTTTCTTGGAATTATAATTTTAGGAAGTTATTTGCTATTACAACTCAAGTTATACTGTAATCAGGTAATATTTAAAAAAACGAAAATAAATAAATATACCAATATTCAAGAAATATAAATATTTGCATAATTGCCACTTCAATATAGTACGGACAAAAAGCTAAGACCTACTGTTTTTCCATGTCCAAAATCAGATATTTTCCATAAAATTAATATTTGTTTTTAAAATTTTTAATTAATTGTTATTCTAGTGAATTTGGATAAATCCACAAAACTTTGCCTAAAGAATTCTAAAACACACACACCAAAAAAAAATATAATTGACATATATAAAACTAGATTAAATAACAATAAGCAACCAAAAAAAAAATGAAACGATAAACTCTAACACCTAACCTATCCCAAGGAAGCTCTTTTGAATCTGATTTTATACTTTACAAAGACTTCTCTCAGTGAATGTAATAATTGTCATGCGCCTTCCATGCATTTTAACTACTCTATAGTCGAATCAGTAAATCTCAAATATATTCGATCGTTTTACGGAAGAAGGCCGATGTAGGGGACTGCAGCAACATAATTCCTCCAGCAGGAACGGAAATGTATCATTTTTGTAGGGAAAACCAGAGTAACCACGCTCTTCAATAAAAACAATGAATGAAACTCACCAACAATTCCATGATTTCTATACACCATTTCCACCACCCAACCTTTGGAATCACCATAAATATAAATTATATTCAACGATCGAATGTATGTTATATTCTTCTCTCCTCTTTTTATTTTTCGCGTTTTCGCTATCTCTTTCGGTTCAATTATATATGTACGTGTTGTTCTATTTATAGTTTCCAAAGATACAACGATGATTATATTCGTTGAAGATATTAATTAACAAAATATGGCTTTTGGAAACCCCCAAGAGTCGGGGAATATAAAATTAAATAATAATAATAATATCTGCTTGTAGCAATAATGAGATGGAACAACCATCGATTTTGTTTTTCTCTTCTCTCACACTCAAATTATTACATACGAAAATAAACACATTTTGTTCCTTAATAATTAACATATTTTGATTTTGGTCCTTGTAATTCCTGATTAAGCTTATTTAACTTTTATTTAGTTAAAATGTGTACTTTTGATTCATTTTACTTGCCTATCATCGCAAATTTTATTAACATTTAAGTATTGAACCACGGAATTGTTGATGTGTTATGTTAAATTTATATTGTTACTCTAGATTTGAAGATAATATAAGTTTTAGAAAAAGTTTAAATACACATAGTTTCTATCATGGGACCAAAAAGTACATTTTAGTAAGTTAAGGGTGTGCTTAGTTCAATTAATAATATAAAGATCAAGGCATATATAAAAGGTGCAATTAGAATATCAAGGCTCGTTTGGTATAAGAGATATTAAATAATTAATTTCGTGATTAATTTTAAGATGAGTTTATTCCATATTTGGTTGGAATAGAATCCTGAAATAATTTATTCCGAGATTAATTATCCTGGAATTTTAATATCATATTGGGAAAATTATATATAATAACAAACATTTAAATTAAAATAAATATTATAGCTATTCTTTCATATATTTTTAGTTTCGCACAAATGTTACTTGATTTGTGCCTTTTGATTGTGGTCCGCTAATTTTAAAAAACGAAACACTTATTTTATACGAATACCTTCCCTATCTTTTCTCTCTCCTAGTTTCTGTTGATTTCTCCTCAAATCATTTTTTAAAAAAAAAAAATTTTGGTTGGCCCCACCTATTTATTAAGAAACGAAGATTTATTATTTTTATACAAATTCTTTCCTATTTTTTCTCTTCCAATTTCTTTGATTTCTCCTAATCTCTTCAAAATCCTTTTTTTTAAAAAAAAACTAGGTATGATTTCCCTAGATTAGAACATTATACATATAACTATTAAATAGCTACAATACAAAATTTTATTTATCTACAAATTCCATATATAAACGTGTGGGACTATAACAATAATAAGTTCTATATACATATACAAATTTATATATTAAATACATATAATACTATACATATAAACTGTAAATACCACCAAAAAAAATATTACTATTACAACTTACAGGCCAAGTAAGTCTACTGTACACAAATTTAACATATATTACTAATACAATTGGAACGAATACCAAAATATACAAATTATAATCGTCCTATACACTTACACATAATATAATACAATCTTTCCGCCCAAGTCTTTTGTCTTTATCTCTTTCTCGTTTTATACAAATTCAAGTTATATATAATTTCTCTCTTTCTCATTTTATACAATTCGCTTCAATTGTATATGTATGGCGAATTATACATATATATGTTTGTTTTGGAGCGCAATAATGCAAACTTTGTTATATCATATAAATATTAATTCTGTATCTGCTATATGTGAAAGTTGTTCTACTATATTTATCCCATATTAAGGATATAATAACAATATTAAAATAATTGGTCCAAAAATAATCTCAAAATAACTTATTCTCCGTATCCAAACGAGCCATGGATCAAAGTGCAATTATATTCTAATGCATATGTATAGATTGAAGGAGAGATGAGATTTGAATGGTTTCAACTTGCCTATATGAATGATATTGACACCCTTCTCTATTATTATTTTATACATTGACAACCTTATCCATGTATCGTGTTGGCATTGAGATAACGATATATAATTATAAATTAGCATTAAAAAGGCTTTTTATATATTAGAAGAAAAAAAAAACAGCCGTATACACATCAACAGTGGTCTACGTTAAATAATGAAATAATTGACCGTTAGTTTTAAGTTTGGACAATGAAATATTGTTATAAATGAACTATTGTTGTTGGACAATTATATATGCATAAATTTACAATTTGATATTATTAATTTAAAATTTAGTGTGGTTCACGCGTAATATAATTACAAAGTGTACCATATAAAAAGTATTCATTGAATCGTTTGAAAACTAAAGAGTAACATGTTACCTCTGAAACATTGGATTAGTAGGAAGATTCTCAATGATTGAGTAGGTAGTTGACAGGCATATTGATTAATTTTTACTTAATTAATCTGAAGTTTTAATTAGAATTTACTACATGTTGGCATTAGTTTAAGTTATTTTTGGTGAAGAGACACTAATTCGTTGTGGATAATACTATAGTATGTCTCTTCAAAGGTTGCAAGTAATTTGATGCAATTTTTAAGAACATTTTATTTGATCCTTGGAATCTTTTTTGTTGATTAAGATTAATGAAAGGGACAAGAGAGATTAATATAATAGTACCAAACTAGCATGTTCAAGACAAATCCAAATTAATTGCGATGAGGACTTCACATTAATTAATTAAATTTAGAGAAGCCGACCGATAATTGGTTACTTTATTTGTATCTGTTTACTGTAATGTGGAATTATCGATAAACCATCGTTAATTCCTTGCTAAAAGAATTTCTAACTGATTGAATTTTCTTTTAATCCGTTGCATACGGTACATTAAAAATGATTTTTAAGAGCAATTAATTAATGATAATAGCTTGATTGTCATTAAACATATATTTTTAGTAGGAATTAATATTTTTTTTAAATGTTCCTAAAGTATTTAGCAACATTGGATCACAATTAACTAATTCCGTTAAAGATTTTAATATTTTTTTTTATAAATGTGTATATTTATTATCACAATTTTTTTTTATAGTAATGCTAAATATAAGTTTAGCGTGAAATATTTGTCATTTAATTATAAAATATTATTTGTCTCGGAAATAGGGATAAGCAATCATTATTGGGTTTGGGTTTCTCAAATTTTAGGTTTGGTAATTCGGTAATTGGTTGTTTAAAGTATATACCAAACACAAAATTTTTAAATTTCTGTTTGGTAATTCAGGACACGGTAAATTAAACTTCGATTAGGAACGATGTTCGATAATATCGTATTGAAATTATAGCCGATTGTAGTACAAAGTTAATATTATTTCTCCAATTATTTATATTTTTTTTATCTGGGAGGCCACAATATAATAGAAGATTAACAAGTAAAAGAAGACGTTAAGGAAGTTAAATTGCCACAATTCAAAAATCAGTATTTGGAGTGTTCATGCTTAGGGTTATTAAACATTTTTTTGGACTGGACTAATGAGTAATGGATAGTAAGATATTATGACCTTTATTAAGCTAATAATTTGATATTCGAGAAAAATATTGAACACTAAAAGGATTACTAAGGGTCTTCTAATACATAAATCCAAACCCGAATACAATAATTCTAAAATATTACTTTCGAAATTATCATACCAAATACCAATCTAAGCGAGATAGAATGAACTTATTTGTAATTGAGCTAAAAGATAACTTGATATTCTTCTCTCTCCCATTTACAAACGAATGCTTTCTAGTTTCTTTGTAATTGATGGTTAGTTCTTTTTTAGTTTGTTTTAAAAAAATGACTCTCTTCTATGTTAGGCAACACTTTAACTTTCAACTTTTCATGTGGTTGTGCCATGTCTGTGACGACAAAATAAAAAACATGTGATACCTTTGATTATATTTTAATTTAAAAATTATTGAGATTTAAAGCATTCTTTCTTTTTCTTAGACTTGAATTTCAAGTTAAACTAAATCTTATTTTATTTTTATTTTTTTTGGGAAGGGAGGAAAGGGGAGGAAGTATTACACGGTGCTTTATGAGGTACGGTCCTTATTCCTAGCTAGGCCCGTCTTGCTGTATGCAGCACATGAGTAAATACAGTTTACTATTTTATCGCTGAATTATTCGAATCTAACAAAATTTTATGATATTTTATTAAGTATTAATTAATTCATTAATAAATATAACAATTAATAAATTTTAAATTTTATTATTTAGATATTATCATTTTTTTTTTAAATAGTGATTATTGGTGAATGGATATGATTATATTTTGACAATGAGTGTTTAAGGTAGAAGAAGATAAGAGGGCATAAGTTGGATAGGCCTACATAATTTTGCTAAAACACTATCAAAAAAAAATGCTACGTTATAATTATATGTGATTTCCTTTTCATATGAACTTATAATTAAAAATTATATTTGCACAATCAAGAAAATGAAAGAAATTTAATGGTAGACCGTTGGATATTTGAAGGTGGTCGAAGGGTTCTAGACCAAGGTCAATCATTCATGGTTATTTGGGGGTGAAAAAAATAAAATTAAAAAATTGCCTTGGGAGAGGGAAATAATAATAAATACATTAATAATCATAAACATGGCTATTTGACACAGCAGATCACGTGTCAAGTGTTGTGGACAGAAGTAATATAAGAAAAAAGAATCTTATTATTTTTTGATTTTCAAAAATAAAATAAAATAAAATCTTTAATCATGTCCGCCTATTTATAACGTTGGTAACTAATTTCTCTGTCACAAAATTATCTTTCGTAATTTCTCTTAAAAAATACCTCAAAATTATTATCATTTAAAAAGTTTTAAAGAAGATTTATTTTATTTTTTGTTTTACTTAGTAAATAGTGTCTTAAAAACTTACAATACATTCAATAAAGTATAATTTAACAAATGTATAAATAAGAGTGGAAATAACTTATTTTTTTAGGAAAACAATGATGAATGTTTTTTTACGGGTATGTAAAAGAGAAATACAACAATATTACAATTCCATTTTATAAATACATAAATATAAAATAACTATTCAAAAAGAATAAAAGGAACGATCAAACACTCCGCAGTGAATGTAACGTCAGGGATTGTGAATGCAATAATAACTGTGGAGTCGGTCGCGATCTATCATAAAATTCGAGTATATAGTGAATTGTTTCAGGGAAGAAGGGCGATGTGAGGGGTTATGGGAATCATAGTCCATATCGACTAGAGAAGTGATTCACTTTGTGAGATAACAGTACCAAAGCTTTACCAAACACAACAACAAAACCTTCAAAACACCAATTTCTCATTTCAATACCACATTCCAAACCTTGAAATCACCATATTGTATTATTTTTTTTTGTTTTATCCTTTTACTATTTTCCGACGTCTTTATTTTATTTTAACTTAATCTTTTGCTAATTCCAGTATTCTGTTCTATTTATAGTTGTACACAGCCATGACTTTTAAAAGAACAAATATATCTCTACTTAAATTTGGCTTTTCGAATCACCCAAAAGAAGATAGTTCTATAGTGTAGTAGTACAATAGTGACATGGAACTACTTTATAGTTCTCTCTCAAATCATACATAGAAAAAGTTCACTTTTTAGTCCCTTCAATTTTTAGTAAACAAATTTTTATTGTGGTCCTCATTAGTTTTTGGAATAAAGGCTAGGGGGGGCTCGTTTGGATGGACTGAAATAAAAAATAGCTTTAAAAAAAATACATCTAAAAGTGCTGAAATTTATGTTTAAAATAAGCAGTGATGTGTTTGGAATAAAAAGTGTTGAAGTTGCTATGCCAAACGTGAAAAGGAAAAATGGAAGAAAGAGGATGTTAGGGGTATGGGGGTAATTTGGGATTGTATAAACAGATTAAGTTTAAAAAGATAAAAATTTGGTCAACTTTAAAACAACTTATAACTAAAAAAAAAAAAAACCACCCTACCCCCCCAGCTTTAAACTTTTGGCTTTAAAATTAAGTTTTTTTAAACTTGAAAATAAGTTATTTTGAAGTATTGCAAACAGCAAATAAGTTCAAATCAGTTTGTAAGTCAGTTTGACCAGCTTTTAAGTTGAGCCAAATAGACTCTAAAATGTGTTCGTTACAAGTGATAATATAGTGATGAAGTTCATTAGGGACTTATTTTTGTTAGTTATGAGCGGAATCGCGATGAAGTTTGTTCTAATTTTTCATTAGTAAATATAGTACAACATATCAATATATTGTATCTATGAGGAGACCAAACAGTGTGAAGTTACTGTTTGGATGAGGCATTGTGTGCTTACTCAAATTAATTAATATGATAGAGATTAAACTCATTTATTCATATAAATTGAAGGATCAAAATGCAATGCTTGACAGGGGAAGGGGGAACTACAACGATGAAAGGCGCTAGGCTTTCCCGTACCCAGTTCCCTGGAGGCATTACCACTTGGGAACAAGAGCCCCTCCCTGAACCGAGCTTTTACATACCTCTCCTCTGAGACGCCCTATTATACCATGAGATTTAGGCCTGCATCCTTTCACGTCTTTTATTAGCCTTGAGGACGATGCTAACACCATAACACTTGGATGTACCCCCCCCCGACTTACTTGCAATCTACTCGAAAGAGAGTCCCTAGCCCGTTCTTAATGAGATTGTGACCAAATTTCTACCCTTTACTGAGCACTAATCGCACTCGGGGATAATCCTATTCTACTTCCCGGGGACACCTCTATTCAAAACATCATGCGCCCTTCGACGAGGTGTTCACTTAAGGGTTGAAGGTGATGACCACCTCCTGTTTCTGAACCATCCATAGAAAATGCCCTGAAGAACGTCCCTGGCTTTTCCTTACCTCTACGCCGACTCTTGTTTCTTTACCTTGCGGTCACTAACTCAACGGAGCGACCACCCTCTAGCAAGAACACCCGTTCGCCTTCCCCTAATGTGCCTGAACGCACCGCCCAGAATCTTGCCCCCCCCCTCCTCATCCGTAGAACGATATCCCAGTCCCTCTTCACCACTCATCTTCCTCGTCGACACAATCTGAGAGGACAGGGACTACGCGAACGAGCAAATGAGGCACCATCGATCCGCAGAAAGTCTTTGGCAGGGCCAGGGTGTGGGGGGTTTAAGTGGAAATAATTCTTTTATAATACTATACATATCAAGGACAATTTGGAAGTGATCGATGAGATTTGAATGGTTAACTAGTCGATTGCATTGTGTCGATATCTTCACTATTATTATTTACACAACCTTATCCATCTATCATGCATGTTGGCAATCAAATTAATAAATAAAGATCGGTAATAAACCGACTTAGCATTATATTACGTCATATTAGATGTGGTTTAAAACTTTTAAATTTGATGGTTATAAATTTATATTGTTCTGTCACACTTGTCCCCCCAAAATTTATATTTGTCATAAAACTAATTAAAGTTCATATTCTCTCTGATCATGGATTAGAGAAAAATACTAATTGATTGAGGTAGCTAGTTTGACAAATTAGTGATTAATTTTCACCAAATCTCTGACTTTTAAAAATACCCCGTTGTCATTGTTTAAGTTGTTGTTTTGTTGTGTGGTTTTTATGTTTTTTTTTTTTTTTGTGGTTGAGATTGCAATATATCTATCTTGATATACTATGTCTCTTCAAAGGTTGCAACTTCGAAGTCTTGAGTTTTTTTTTTTTGTTTATTATACAATTTTATCTTTAGAATACTTTTTAGATTATATTACTTCACATTAACTAAGGTGAGGGCCGTGAGATTAATATAATGCTTCATTTGTAGCACCTAGAAATGAAAGGGAAAGTGACACATATTATATTTTTAGGCGTATATGTATATATATATATATATATATATATATATACTATAATATATTATAGTATAGTATATATATATATATAGTATATATACAAAGATATCACAAAGGGTATCTGAATGTCAATTTCAACTTCAATGAATTGATATTGTGCACTTCCTCTATATAAGAGGCGAAGTAAGTTCCCCTCCTTTTTAGACCAGGCGATGGAGATATAAATTCCTATGAAATTGTTTATAATGGTAGAAGCACAATCAACAATAAATGTGTAAAGACTTTATTAATTATTTTATACTTGAAATTTGAATGTGAATGTGAAGATTAGAAAAATTGAATTCTAACAATAATTATATTAAGATATTATTATTATTATTATTATAATAATAATAACAACAACAACAATAATTAATAATAGAATTAATTGTATGAAACTGATTAATTCTTGAAGAATAAATTAAACATTTTAAATTTTAATACAAAAAGACTTTAAATTATGCGTTTGTGCCCGGCCTCACCCATATAAATTTTAAAATGTTTTGAATCTGTCGCTCCCGTACTGTAATTTCTGCCGTTGTAAAATCCTATTTTTAAATAAAATGTTGTGAGGTCGGGCGGGTGTGGGGCAGAGGCAAGAGTTTGGGGTTTGCTGTAGGGTATAGATTGTAGTAATGTTTATGTTGGAAAAAAGTATCAGTATCTACAATTAAAAATAAAATCAGAAAAAAGACAATCTTATCAGGTAATATGCTAAAATAAATTAGTTGTATTTGAATTTGTTGATTTATTCGAAAGAATGAACAGTTGTTAGGTTTAAGTAATTCTATCATAGAATGTGCTTTATCTGCATTTTTAACATTAAATGTTTAATTTTGTATTGGGAATTGGACATTTGTATGGCTAAAAAAAAATAAGAAAATGAAAGAAAGAGGAGGTGAATAGAAGAGAACTGATTAACAATTCGTAACAACTATTATAAAATATTTCAAATTCTTAAGTAAAATTCCGTTAATTTGAATGTCTATTTAAAAAATTGACTCATGAAAATTATTCCATCAGACTTTTGTTTAGTATACAATTTCGAGGGAAAGTCAGAATTCTCTTGTTGTTTAGAATATTTAGTTGAAATTCAGACCTCCCTAATATGTTTGCGATTAGAGCCCGTTTGGCCATAAGATTTCCTAAATAATATTTGAAAAAAATTTGGCAAATAAGTTTTGTCCATATAATTTGCCATTATTTGGCAAATATTTCAAATTGTTAAATATTAATTTTTTCTAGTATTTGGATTTCAATCCATTATTTGGGATTTTTTGAAAATTAAATTTTACCCCAAATTTATTTTACAAAATACCCTCTATAGTAGTGTTGCGTTGTATCACATATTTTTGTACGTGAAAACACTCAAAATAGTGATGAAATATTACTGAATATTAAGTAATGATTTGATTGTGATTGAAAAATGGAAAAATTGGCTTAAGGTAAAAAGTCATGCACTTTGGAACTTCAACGATTGTATGTAATGATGTTTGTTGCACTCACTTCAACTTATAAAATTGCTCTAGTATCATGAACACTATTTGTTATTGTCGTACACGACCATCCAAGGACTTGTAATACAAACGTTATAGTTAGTTTTGATAGTTCTACAACTTATGGGATAAATTCATATTGTTCTGAAAAAAGGGAAATATATTTTCTAATCCTATGGCCAAAAACACAGGTGGAAATTTCACTCAAATAATATTACCAAGAAATTGAGAAATTATGACCAAACGCTAGCTTAATAGTGCACAAAACACTCTAGAGTCCCAAAAAGGGGAAATTTGGCTTCTCTTTGTTTTTCTTGTCTTCATTTTCTTCAAGTTTTAATTTTAATTAATGACATGTGTAATAGATTAAATTTAGTTACTAAGATTTAACTAAAATATATCTCTAATCATAATTTAGATGATAAATATATTATTATATCAATTAAAAACAGTTATATTATTCGAGAGTTAAAATTTCTTAATACATAATATACAAAAGAGAAATTCAATTATCAAATTGAATCGATCAATAAATAACCTTAATTGAAAATCTTAATTATATGAAAATTTTTGTGACTCAATTATCAAAATTAAATAATATTTGAGTACTCTAATTTAAAAGTTCTAAATTCTCATACACAAAACATAAATTATTTTGTTGTTAGATTATTTTGTAGGATTTCTCTGTTTCATTAGACCTAACCCAAGATAACAAACATATTAGTTTAGCCATGGTGAAAAGTAAAGCATGCAATTCAAGAACTTCAAATAAGTACTATCCAAGAGCATATGCATATTTTACAGAGATTTTAAAAAATTTCGCTAAGTGACTTTATCTTGGAGGGAATAAGGAGAAAATGGGAGAAATAATAGGACTATTCTTAGTTGTTATAATAATATATTTATTATCTAAACCATGATTAGAGATATATTTTAATTAATTAAATCTTATTCATTAACTCTAATCTATGTCACATTGTCATTAATTAAGACTAAAATTTGAGAAAAATAAAGATAACCAAAATGAAAAGGAGTCGGATTCTCCAAAACCTACCTAATATGTATATATTCTCAGAGAGAATGCTCTATGAGTTATGACTTATGAATATAACACAATATGACAAAGTTTAATTATTTTTACCAACACTAACTTTAAGAGTGTGCTTCATCAAACAAATTGTTACTACGATAAATAAATGTAAATATTTTTTTAAAAAATAGGTAATGTAGTTGTATTTATTTATTTACTTGATTTTATGATCACTAATTTTCAAATAAAAATAATTTTGACACGTTAAGATGTTGGAGTTGACTGTAGTTTTATAGTAAGTACTTAATAATCTCCAAATGCATGTTTCCATAATTTTTTTTAGCAAGTTGAGAATATTATGCATTATATCACAGAGCTAATTAACATTGAAAATCTAACATATTTAACACTTTCATAATTTTACATAAAGAAAAAAAGAACCACTATGTTATAAACTATCGAACGATAATGTATATAGTATTGGGGATAAAAATATAGAAGAAAATAATAATATAAAATAAATACTTGTAGCTATCGTTCGATTTAGTTGGTTGTACAGCAAAATATTTGTCAGTCGCCTCTCTCCCTATTTTCGTCGCCCACTCACCTCTTCGTTCGCGCCTCTCTAGCCGTATAGTTTATACAATTAGGAATAGAAATGTATAAATCGTGTTTGGTTTGTATAAGAGAGAGAAAATTGTATTATAGAAACGTTCAAATACATAATATCTCCATCCTTATACAATTATAATATTACAATACCAAATATTTCCTGCCCAAGTCTTCTTTGTCTCCTCTCTCTCTCTATCTCTATCGTTTTATACAAATCAAATTGTAATATAATTTTCTATTTTCGTTTTATACAATTCGATTCAATATATATTCCTGCCCAAGTATATTTTGCATTCTCTCGTTCTTAGTTTTATACCAAAATTCAAATGTATATAATTTCTCTTTTTTCGTTTTATACAATTCGACTTAATGTATACCAAATTTCAAAATTTTATACAAATATACAAACATATACAACTGAATTGAGAGGCTAACAAAGATTTATACAAATGGTCTGCCAACGAAATTATACAAATATGAAGAGGAGCTAACGAATTATACAATTGCTTCTTTTGTGTATATGCATCGCGAAATAGACATAACTTTCAATTGTATATGTAAAACAAATTATACAATATTTGCTATGAAGCACAATTATATAAACTTTATTATAATATATAAATTTAAATTTTATATTTGCTGTATATGAAAGTTCCTATTATTATTTAGATACGTTTCAATCTTACAACAAGAAGCTCGAAGGAATCACATTAAATTAAAATAACTTAATGTTGGTTACTTAGCATTCTGTTGGTGGCAGTTTCTTACAGATTGTTTTAAGTGACATGTGACATTATTATTCTCTCTTTATGTAATTTTTTTTTAATTTAAACAAAAATTTATTAAGAGTGACGTAACGCTTTTAACATTAATTTTTATGTGTATCTTGACTTAATTATTCAATCAATTTTAGTGAAATACACGTTGTGAGATTTGGAGAAACGTCGGTGGACTGTCATGGGCTGCTATTTGTTGTCCGTGTTCGAACATTAGTTATACTGGTTCAATACTTAGGTAAATCAAAGCCATTTAGTTTTATTATTACTATTATATTTTATTTTTTTTATTGTTAGGAAAGATTTTCTTTATAATAGTTTGATTTCATATGCTTTAAACAAAAAAAATATAGAGGGTTATAAAGTATTAAAAGAGAGGTTTGATATAATAAAAAGATATGTATTTTTTTTGTGGAATTTCGAACTCTAATTATTGTTTTGTTGAGTTACACTTTGTCATTAAACTGTGTGTGTATTCTGGAGGTGAAAATATTTATTGCAGTGAACTTGAATATCAGAGAGCAAAATATTTACACCTCAATCAAATTTCTTTTTTAATTTCTTTCATTTTATTTTCAATTACAAAATTTTCATTAAAAACCGAACAACAATGACCAACACAGAAAAGGGAACTCTAAAACAACCCTCTCTTCCCAAAGAAGCTCTTTTTTAACATTTTACATAGAGTCTCCACGATTGGAAAAAAAAAAAAAAAATCTAAAGTGAATGCAGTATAACTATAAGGAAATCGAATAAGTGGGAGCAGTAATTATAAAAAAAAAAAAGTAGAAAAAACTTATGGCAGCCAGAAGGCCGATTGTAAGGCGTTTGAGCAACGTATGTCCTCTCTATTCAGCGGAGGATGACGCTGCCAACAGCTTTCACAAACCCACCGTAACAAAACTCAAACGCCAATTTCACCATCAATACAATTTCCAACCGTGAATCACCATTTTATTCTTTCGATTTTTAGCCGTCCTTTACTTTTCTCTAACGTTCAAACACTTCAGTTAATGTCTATTATCGTTTTCAACAATATGGTTATGAATTTGACACATATATATAAAAAAAAACTTTAAGCTAAACTATGGCTTTGACAACCCTCCAAGAGGCGGGGATTATATTTTATAATGGAAGCAATGTAACGTCGTGTCGTCGTTGTGAATGGTTCTCAACTTGTGGGTGATGTTTGCAATAATAATTTATCGGACAACTTTCCGATGTATATCGTTGTTGGCATTTAAAATAACATGTATTTAATTAAACAAGGACAAAAAAAAAAGCACTTTTGATTAGAAAAATAAAAATTAGCCGTACCAGTATCAACGTTGTCTATGTTAAATAGGGCCATTGTGTATATGTATTTGGGAATAAAATTTATTAGAGTTCACTATTTTGCAGATAGTAAAGGTGGATTTTAAAATTAAAAATATTTAATATAATTTTAATGATTATATTTATACTTATGTATAAGTATTTGATTCAGTTTAAAGCTAAACTTAATACGTAGAAGATTCTCATTGATTGAGTTAGCTAGAGGAAACTTAGTGGGACTAATCTTCCACATGAATATGAGCTTTTTAATTTTAAAAGTGAATATAAAACATGATGACCATGTTTTGTTAAGTTACTTCTAGTACCATAAAGATCAAATTGTTTAAGTTACTTTTCGATGAAGAGCATATTGTATTGTCCTTCACAGGTTGCAAGTGTTTTGATTTTTTGACACAATTTCTAAGAACAAAAACTGTTATAATAGTTATTTTTTAAGTCGAATAATTTAGATTCGCATTCGACAAAAATATCACTTTATCTCATTTTTCTCTATGTTTCTTTATCTCATGACAGTGCTATTTAGCTATTAAAAAAAGTCGAAAGAACATAGTGTAGTAATTACGTGGAAAAGTGGATATATAATACTAATATATTTTGGTTGTAGTAAGTGAGAAAAGTGTCATGGTGACAATGAAATACTTTTATTATAGGACTTGATTTTTGACTGATTAAGACATTTTTAAAAGTTTAATATGTTCGTTCAAAAGCAAAAAGGGGATAAGATTGATATACCAAATTCATTATGAATCGAATATTTTTTGAATACTTTCAGAATAGTAATATCTTTTATTCTAATTTACAATGATAGAATTTTAAGAAGCCATTGATTAGAGTATGATATCAAAGAAAATATTATTCACAAAGTTTCTTAGAATATATTTCTTCAAAATAATAACTAATTATTTAATATATTTATAAATTTTTGAACACCTGGGAACAGGGTTAGCAATGAGAGGGTGGTGGGAAATTGGACTACAAAGGATGCAGGGAGATCAGCTGGTAGACATTATGAGTCATTCGATTGTGGAATGAGATAGATAAAATATTTTGAAAGGCTAGTTATTTTATTTTTTATGTGCGATAGTTAATTTTGTTATTTAGTATGTGTGGTAGGATAAATTATAATAATGAGATATATAACTACAACATCTATTTTGGAAACAAATTAAAGAATGGGTCAAATGTACATGTATCGGTATTGTATAAATGCTGTATATCATATATATCTAATATATAAACAGAATATATTATGTATACATAGTCCATTAATATTGTATAAATAGCGTATACCTATGAATATTTGAAAAAGATTTAGTGATTAATGAAATCTTTGAATTCTAACTAACTCAAAGTCATATTTAAATAGTCTAAAAGTTAGATATAAGCAGCACATTTGGATGCTTCGAGTTTTCATGTTATTAATATTTCGTGAGATATATTATTAATATTTTTATTTATAAGTAAATTTTATTATTGTATAATATAAAGATTGAAAATAAAATAAATTTGAGATTAATTGTATTTTAAATCAAAAAGAATAGATTTTTTATTTTATTCTGAATTTATTCTATTTTTTTCGATCCACTTGACCATGCAACCTTCTATGAATATAAGTGTGGATTGTTGAAACTTCAAGGTGGTAGGAATGAAAAATAAGAAAAAAACTTTTAATTACTTGAGTGAATCATTCTTTAAAAGTAATTATTTATTTTAGTCATATTCTTTAATTATTATCATTTATATCAATATAAAATAATATTATATATTATTATTAGATTTTTTTCCTCGCTCGCTCTTTTTCTTTTTTCTTTGCCAACTTTTTTCTTTTCCCTCTCTTTGATCTGTTACTTTTTGCTCCTTTAGTTTCTCTCTTTACTTTCTTTCGTTGGTGAGTAGCAATAATCGTAGATTAGAATTAATAAAATTGTATTCAAAAAATGTGTTTATTAATTAAACAAATAATTTAATCGTAACAAAATGAAGACACCATTAATAAAATTGAAAAACAGAATTTAAATTTGAATTAAAAAAATAGATCTCACCACATATTAAAGTTGAATTAAAACCTACACACACCATGAGTATCGAGTAAATAAACTTGTATTAAGAATGAATTAAATAAGTAACCCAATAATAATAACACAAATCAAAAAATTGCAAAATAAAATTAAATTGCTTTAAAATTGTATTACAATATTAAAGTGGCATTAGAAGAGAATTTAGAATGAATAAAAAATGTTAGCGAACAAAAAAAGACAAGGACAAAGATTCTAGTAAATGATTCAACTCATAATATCCATAAAAAAACTTATATCATACATATCTTAAGCTTATCTTGCTTCTTTTGATCACTAGATAACCAATTAATTAGACAAGTAAGCTAATTTAACAAATGAAGAAAAAATAATAAATTATCAAATGAAATAAACTTGAATAAAAAAATGTTACACAAAATATCAAAGTTGAATGAGAAAGCCAAATAAACATGAATTGCCAAAATGTTAGCAAATGAAAGAGGTATCTTATGTAATTTGTAAATGAATAAATTTTGTATCAATATTTAAATTGAAGATGTAATTCAATCTTAACAAATTCAATCATAAAATGCAAAATGGAATTAACTTGTCTTAAATAGATATTTCTCTCTCAAATAACAAGGAGTGTTACTGTTAAGGACTCCCTCTTCTCACTTTTCATTATTTTATTATAATTAAACCCATGTAGTAGTAGAGAAAGAAAAATCAATAATAAAAAGGCATCATGTTATTTTTAATTACTAGATTGTGAAAACGATGCGTTGCATGTTTGTCCTTTGTAATTAATACAAAAATGTATGCCACTTAATCTATCGAAACTCTATTTTAATTGAATATAAAAATAAATTAACATTTCTTTAATTAATCTACATAGAAAAATTAATGGATTTAAGTAATATTTTAGTAATTTTTATTTTAATAATATTTAAATTAGTAAAGGGTGAGGAATCATTCACCTATTTTAAAGTTTAAGATCTTCTCACAAATAAAAATAATAATGAATTTCTGGACTCGCCCTCCGCTCGTGTACCGATCTCAGTCAAACACTTTTTTTTAATAAAAGTATAAAAGATTATTAATAATATTATTTATATTTAAAAATTAAAAGAAGGATATACTTCTTAAAGAGTATAAAGAATCTATGCGATTTTTATCCAAATACTTTTTTTTTAGGACAGAATAAATAAATAAGTAAGTCAAATTTAATCAATAAAAAACATAAGTTTGCAGAATATAAAAATATCTAGCAATACCATTTTCTTCTTCAAGATTCCTCGTCCTTCGTTGTTAGGGGTATTTTTTAATCAATATGAAATCACACATGATTTATTTCATACAAGTAGTAAATCATTATAAATTCTAAAAAAAAATTATTAAATATAAGCTGCTAATTTTGTAGATTTAATGTGAGGGAAAAACTAATTACATGAATTATTCAATTCTCTTATCCAATAACTTAGAGCTATTTACTGACATGATAATCAACTTGTTATAACAAACAAATCTTTAAAAGAAAGGAATTTGTACATCAGACAAGTAACGAAAATTTTATTTTCTTTTTCATTGCCATTATTCAAGAAAAAGTAGTCAAATTTCTCCCTTCAACCGAAAAAATTCTGAAATGTAACAAAACAATAACTAAGTAAAAATTCTGCCAACAATGAAATGACAAACTAATACTTACCAATTACCAATAAATGTTCATGCCGGCCTTCTAACCTGTGAAAGATGCATCGAATGCACTGAAATGATTAATCTAATTTCACGATATATATTCTCCAAGAATTTACAGTCATGTCAATAACATTAACGAAACACATACATATTCTTTCTCACAACAAGTAGTTGTTTCTCATGAATGTTGAGCAGACTTTTTGTCAAAGAAAAACTCTCTCGAATATTTATCACCTGTTTGCGTTAAAAAAAAAAACATTTAATTTCGATAAACAAGAATGAAAACAAAAACATGGACTATTAGTTCTAATCTATATACATATATGCCTAAAAATTATTGATCAAAAGAAAATGAAAAATTTGACAGAAGAATTTTGTGAGGATAAATCAATTAACATGCTATTGTCAGGAGAAGGACATCAAAATAATGATTTTGTTGGAAAACACATGTATATAATTGATCAATGGGAACTCTTCAAATTCTATAACTTAAAAATTAAATAAGAGATGTTTTGAAATTGTTTAAACTTCATTTGTTTGAATGACTATTATCTTTCATATATATTTATTATTTTAAGTTTATTATCTAATTATTTTCAACCGAGTTTGAATATTTTAAAAAATAAAAAAAAAATATTTAAATGAAGGATAAAATAGTAATTCAATTGAGGTTAGGAGCTTCCCACTTATAATTAATATATGATAAAACTTAGCCGTTTACTCATCAACGTTAGGTCGTCTATACATTGAATAATGAAATTGATTGTTAAATTAGCATGTGGTTTAGAACAATGAAACACCATAAGCATATGGTTCAACATTTGATATTTATTAGAATTTTAGTAATTTATCATATGTCTATTCAGATTCCCTACAAAAAAATACCACTAGATCTAATCATTGAAACTAAAGTGCATATTTTTCACTGACATTATTGGATTAGGGGGGTTTATAATTTGGCTAAAAAATCAATTCAAATTGAAAAAATGAATTAAATTGATAAAATAAATTAAAATTATTTAGGTTTGGTTTGATTTTAGATTTTTAAAGATTAATAGTATTTTATTTGGTTATAATTTTATTCGAAAAAATTAAAAAAATAATCAAAATCGATCGTCGTAACATGATATACTATAGTTTATTAATATACATTGCTTTAATAATATTTTTTATAAAATAATAATGTAAAGATCTCTAATATATTTTTAAAATTTCTTTACAATTGACTTGTTGAAAGCAAAGATGTCTAACATTTATCTTATTGATTTCATTTATATGAATGTTTATGATAATTCTTTATGGAGCTGAAAATATTATTGTTTCTTCCTTATAGGCCAAAATAGTGAATTTTAAAGCTTTATTCATGTAAATTTAGTAATCGAAAATTCAGTAATGTCAGTTATTGTAAATATTTATTTTTGTTTTGAATGAATTATTATCTCTTTTTTTCACATTTTGAATGAATTATTTCTTTTATTTTGTGTATGGTTAATAACCAACTCAAATCAAATCGAAATAAAAAAATATACATTAATTAATTTGATTTAATCTTAATAACTGTAAAACCGATTAAATCGATTTAGTTTTGAATATACCCAATACTGATCTAACCAACATGTGAACACCCAACTAAATTTAATATATAGAAGGATTCTCATTGATTGAATTAGTGGGTGACCAAACATGATTATCTTTGCCTAATATGAGGATTTTAATTTAAACCACATGGTGGCATTAGTTTAGGTTATGTTTTGCCTAAGTGATTCTTGGTCTTCTTTATGATATATATATAATATAGTATATATATATATATATATATATATGATATATATATATATATGGAAATATTAGGTCATTACAGACCTAACTAACCGCAAAAAGTAGCTCAAAGGGAAGTCGGATTGTCCAGTCTTATAAGTAGTCCACTCCTATATCAACCACCGATGTGTGGCTCTTGTCGTTTCTTTATTATAGATATATATATATACCACGCTTCATTCTTTGGAATTTGTACCTAGCCAGGATGTTCAAGACAAATTTTTTTAAAAAACTAATTTTAATTCTTTTTCATTTTTTGCTTAATTTGATCTAGGATCCTTGTGACTATTTCTTGAAGCTTTTTTTTTTTTCAAAAGAAGAAAAATTAAATGCTTTAGCCATGAATTATGAAGTAAAAAGAGGGAAAATGCTTTTCTGAGATACAAGTAAAATCTATATTATTTTTAAATTTAGATTCTGAAATAGATAAATTCTTCGATTATAAGTTTCAATTTATTTAAAAATTTTTCCTATATGATTTAAGTTATTTGATGATGTGACATACCTTATCATATTCATTATTATAAGCAGGAAGCTCAAAACTTATAAAAGTTGAATTTACCATTTGCCTCCTCTAATAAATTAAACTTTTATAATTTCATATATATAATCTTCTTATTCTCATTCCATAATCGACCTTTCAAAGGTCTAAACACAAATGTAAAATAAAAAAATAAAAATGAGTAATTACCTGATAAATAAGATATTTAAATAGATTCATGTATCTTTAAAATTAAAATTTCATCCTCTATCTTTTTAGTATTTATTTTACCAATTATTCAGTGACTTTTCATGTTTTCATATTTTATTTCTATAAATTTAAAACTTTGTTAAGAAAATTTTTTATTTACCATTCCTACAATTTTTGCTGTGTAGGAACTCTAAAACATTTGATGTGTCACCAATTTGAGATTGAAAAGTTGTGAGGATTCCTTCTGCAATCACGAGAATAGACAAGAATTCAATTACTGAAGTTAATCGGAACTTGATGTGTAGTTCTATGACTTATTCGTCCAGTAAGAATTATAATAAGACTTTTGATCTCTCGTCTTATAGTTGAATTCTTGTTTTATAGCAAGTTGCTCTAATTCATTTATTGGTATTTTGTATGTCCCAAAATGTTCAGTTTCACTATAGAGATAAACAATAAAATGAAATTGCCTAATTATTCTTGTCATTGTACATTTTTTTTTTTTGCTTCGTAGTTATAATTGTTTACATAACATTAATTTCATCTTAAGAATGAATGATAATATGAATAGATGTTTACTCTTTTCTTTGCTTTTTTATGAAAAGAAAAAGGTTTAGATGATGAAACCTCTAATATTAGATTAATGGTGGAATTAAGTTATGTAGGAAGAGGAAAATTGAAATTTTTATAGAAAAGTAAGTATTCATTAAATATTCTGATTTTCAAAAATATAAATAATAAGTTTTGACATCATAGTTTTAAATATTTATAGTTAACAATTAGTTGAAGTGTTTGTGGATACAAATTTAAACAATTACTTTAAAACACATTCTTTATAATTATCAGGAGATTCAAAAAGGCAAAGTAAAAAAATTGAAAGAAGGTTTGTATTTTCCTTTCACTCAAAGTAATCTTACACTATTCTTTTAACCCATATTTACCAATAAAACAAAACTATCGAGAAATTAATTAGATGTTGTTATTTCTTTTTGATTGCAAACTTATTTTTTGAATATAAATGAAGTTTATTTATTTCTCTATTATTATCTCGATGCATTCACTTGAAAAAAAAAAAAAAAAACAACAAACACAAAATTTCAGAAAAATTGGAAAGTGTCACAAGTAGTAGTAAAACAAAGTAAGAAAATCTCATTAGACAGATTTTATTATTTAGTATATTATCTGTAAGAAATAGAAATAATACATTTCAGGGTTACACGCGCAAAAACGCGTGCTCAAAAAACTAGTATATGATTTAAAAAGTCGATTATTATTTGTAAAATATGGGCAAAATATTTGTATGAATTGACGAATCGCCTAATATTGGAAAAAATCAGAAGCAAGGGCAACAAATTATTGATAATGTCAACTTCAACACTGAAATCAATGGAAATAACAACGAAACTAAAATGATTGAATTATCAAATTAAGTAGACTAAGATCAGGCTTGAGAATTGGCAATATGCAAAAGAGTAGTAAATAGTTGTTGAGGCTTAGACATCATGACCATGTGATCAGAGCCTGAAATTTCTTCCACATCATCGGGGGGATTATTTTCAATCATCCAATGTTGAAATTCTTTGTTCAAAGCTTTACTTTCAGCAGCAATAACGAACACTCGCTTAACTGATTCGTACCTTTTCGTTGAAAGAACTATCTCCTCATAAATTTCTTCCACAGGATACAAATATATGGGTCTTACTAATTTAGTAGCTAGCTTCAAATCCTAACACCAACCAACACGGAAAAAAAACTTAATTTATATCAATTCCAAGTTAATATTACGTTTAAGTACTTGATCAATAAATTTGTAATTTTAATTTGCTTTACCTTAATTGGGCTCAGCTGGTAAAGATTAGTTTTCATGAACTTGGGACCTAGAATGAGGCTGGTTGGAGGATTCGTTGGTCCATTATCGTATGTAACACGATTATCAAGTTGAGGTATTATTACACCACATGTCTATAACCAAAAAAAAATAAAAAAATAGTTTCAGGCCTAAAATTAAGAATACAATAAATTGTTGGTGTTTTTTCGTTCGGTAGCTTTGATTAAGTTTAGATCGCGCATTGAGGGGCACATTCGAGGGTGACACTTTCAGAAAAGACTTTTTCATACTCAGGGATCGAATTTGAGACCTCTAATTAAAAGTGAAACACTTTTACCAGTATACACAACAAATGTTGATAATATAATAAACACATAATACATAAATATGACCCTAAACTTGGCGTCAGCTGACAACTAATAACTTTGGGTGTGCACAAATAGATAATTAAACTGGTATAAAATTGAACAAATAGATTCATTTGTTCTACATAGTACCATACATGACAAATTTATGTCCCATGTGGCACTCTACGTGTATTATGCCATGTAGGACATGTGAGTCTATTTGTTCAATTTTATATAAGTTTAAGTGTCTACTTGTGTGTAATCAAAGTTGAAAACATAGTTATCCTATGAAGCCAAGTTAAGCGTCATATTTATATATTATGCCTATAATTAATAAATTGTTACTACATTAACATAGTAAATTTATCATTTTAACTTATTAATCGATGGAAGTTGACAATCAATTTATTCATTTCAGAGGTTTACCTTTTACCAGAACATGAATTTTCTAAATAAATTGAGAATATAATTAATAAAAAGAAAATCATATTTTTTTTGATTATCGAAAATGGATAAGGTAAAAAGTCCAAAATTGAAAAAGAAACGAGAGAGTACTACCTTAGTGTAGACGACAGTTGCACTGAAAGATGGACCAGGCATCAAAGCAGCGATAAAAACAGCAACTGAAATCTTTTCAGGAAATTTCCCTGGCTTTAGCAGATCGCGGTCCAGCAAAGCTATGACCAACAAGAACTATTTTTTCATCAGCAGGACAGTGAATGAAGCCACATGAACTTCATTGCGGGACTAAATAATCAGAAAAACTTGTGATTTCAATGGCCTGTTTCGCGTTGGATCCTGAACCACCCAAGTCAAGAGCTGAAACAATTATATGCCCTGAAGATTTCATCAATTCTACAATTTCTATACCAACACCAAGATTCCATGACATCCGTGATGAAGTAGCACAAAGTGCTTCTTATCTTTGGGTTTTTCACTTTGGCTGTTGATGGGGTTTTCAATGAGGCACATAGTAGTGTCAGGCTAAGATGCAAACATGGTTATGTGTCTTTTGAACTCCAAAATAAGTTCAATCCATTAAAATTGTCTTCACTTTGCTCTGTTGTAAAAACCTTCTTCTGTGCCTAAAAAGCTAGAGGACTGTAATATTGATGCTGAACAATGTCATTGTTGCTTCACCACCAAACCTATACAATAAAATAAAATAGAAGTACAGTTTATAATACAAAATTTTGGACATGAACGAACGTTTACCCTAATGTGATGGCTTGTAATAAAAGTGCTCTAATCTTGGATAAATAAATGAGGCATTTTTTTCATAGTCATCAAGTTGCAAAAGTAGTTTGAATTTACCTAACTTTAAAAAATAAGAAAAGACCACTTTTCATTTTTTTTAATTTTTTTTGTCATGTTATTCTATATTTATTTAAATCATTTGAATTATTATCAAAGTTTTTTAAAAAAAAATAAATAAATAGTGTAACTAATTTTTATACCATCCAAATGAATCTAAAACAGGTCATGTCCTTTAGACAAATTTAGATAAAGAATTATATATTTTGTCCTTTCGTTTACTTAATAATAAAAAGAATAAGTCATCCACGTGAACAGCTCCATTACCCTTACCATCTGACTCACTGCTGCGCTTCAAACACTTTTGGTCTTAGGAATTGATATCTACGATGTTTTTTTAGAAAATATTTTTAAATTTTTGATTGGTTAAAGGAAAAGAATTGATTGGGGGTTTAGGGATCCGCATATTTAAAATATTTTTCAAAAGCAATTTTTAATTTTTTTTGATGGGGGTGGGCCTTGGGTGAGGTGCAAGGGGGGGGGGGGGGGTTGAGGGTTGCAGGGGGGGGGGGGGGGGTTGAGGGTGATATTTTTCAATTTTTTTTTTTGTTTTTGTAAAGAAATTTTAGCGGGGGTTGTCGCCTGGGTGGGTTGGCGCAAGGTTAGGGTACCGGGTGAAAAATTTTAATATATTAATATATAGATACTAGTTATTAATTACTTTTGTGGGAGGTAGGGAGTAGGGATGGTAGGAGTGGGTGATGAAGTTAAAAAAATAAAATTTGAAAACCTTTTTAAAAAATTTTTAATTTTACTTTTTGTTGTTTGAAGAAGGGGGTGGAAAACAAAAAGTTATTTTCTTTAAAATATAAGAAAAATGATTGATTTTACACACACTTTTCATTTCAACAGTAACTTCAATCAAAACTTGAAAAAAATTAAACATATCAAATACACCCGTAAACATTTTCTTTCGGTGTTATTTTATGAGTTATTTCTTAATTTCAATATTTGAAATTGACATCTATATTCATAAATAACCCTCTTTGTATCTTTCTGATTGCCAATTGAAAAGATATTGAGAATGGAAAAATATTTAAAATAAAATTAATATAAAACCTTGGTCAACGCACAAAGGGTTTATAAGTTAGAAAATTCTTTAAATTACAGAAAGAATGAATTATTTATAACTTTTGACTAATATTCAAGTTATAAATACTTTTTATATTTATTAAAAATAATAAATTTATTAAAAAAATATATATTTTTAAAGTATTTTGATCGGTAGATTATTAAATATATTAAGTAGTCTAGAGAATTATCTCTTTAAAATTTTACTTTGCCTTCTTCTGCATTTAAAATGATACCTATTAAACAATCATGTTCTATGATGTTTTTTTTTTTTTTAATAGATTGACGTGCGTATTAAATTTATTTTATATAATAAGAGGGAATAGCACAAAGCTGGCCTTCAACATGACTGCTTCAGCTATGTGCTTCCCTCATAAGAGCAATTTCACTTATTGGCCAAAGGTTCACTTTTTATGTTCAAGGTACTTAATTTAAACCTAGGTTATATTATTTTCTTTAATTTTTATTTTTAATTTTTTTTACCATTAATTTTAATTAAATATTAATAATGAAAGTTAATTATTTATTACAATTATTTTAATTTTAGTATTTTATTTTTTCTTTCTTAATTTAAAAGATTCTTTCTTTGTTCTACTTTAAGTTAATTAATGTATGAACTTTTTGAAATTGTGAAATTCTTTTTAGCTAAGACTTTTTAAATTGGCGTGCATGCTTTAGCGTGTTTCAAAGAAATCAAAGAAAAAAAAATTATTTCTTTTGTTCTACTTTAATTAGTGTATAACTTTTTTGAGATTATACAAATCTTTTAGCTCTGATGTTTGATTCTCCGTCAAACGTACTTACTTGTTGACGGGAGACTATTCCAATAATTTTAACTTATAATAAGGTCAATTTCCATCCTTCCCGTTGCAAATAAAATTATCATTATTATGAAATAATAATATTTCATTGTACTTACTTTAATGCTTTCTAATAAAATTTACGAATGACTTATTTTAATTGCTTAATAGAAATAATTTTATATTTTTTACTTATTTATTATGTCCCCCCTCCCCCCCACCGTAATTAATATTTCACTTCCTTAATACTTTTATAATAAAACTTACTAATTACTTATATTAGATCAAAATGACAATATCTCATTTTCCTTATTTAATATTTCTAATTAAAACTTACTAACGAAGTATTTTAATTTATTAATAAAAAATTACTTATTAATTTGTTACTTATTTTATTATGTTTACCAGCCCCCTCTATAATTAATTATTTTACTTATTTTAATACTTTAATAAAACTTACTACTTACTTATCAAAATAAATAAATAAAATTGATTAAGTGATATTTAATAAAATAAACTCCTAATAATATTGATGAAAAAAGTAGTACTGGAAAAATATAAGGAATAACTTATTCAAATTATTTTAATAGTAATTAAATTAAATTAAATTAATTTCATTGTCAACACATATAAATTTAAAGGAAATTTTTTAACTCATGCTCATTAACTCGACTTGAAAATAACACAAATCTTCTTTTTGAATATTTAGAGAAAAGTTAAGACCAACTAATTTATAAAGTTTTTTTATGATAAAAAATGTGTCTTAAATATCCCGCATATGTTATTGGGCCTGTGCAATTAACGAGCTATCTTTTACTAGTCTAAAAATAATTTGCTATATTTTTTTCCGGTTCGTTATTTTTGAAAAACATTGAACTAATTGGTCAAAATTATCGACCACATACATTAGTTTGTGTTCTTATCATTTAAATTGGAGAGAAGACATAAAAACATCATTAAAGTTGTTCCGTATTTGTATAAAAACAATTTAACTTTTAAAGTGTCTTATCACCCCACAAACTATTTAATTTCTTTGTAAATAGACCATTTTGACTCATTCTCAGGTCTGTGTTGTTACCACACACATGAGGCGCGTCATGTAATATTTTTTACTGTCATGTACCAGTTTAAAGGTGCCATGTGTCATTATTTTTCTTTATTATTAATTATTTAATCAATTTATGCCATCTTCTCCAAATTTAAACCCAAAATAATCATTGTTTGTCCTCATTTTTTGATTTCATGGTTTTGTTTTGAGCTGCAACAAATGTGGGATATTCGGAATGGAATTTCAACCCGAATTCTGATTAAACTCGATTTCATGATGCTAGGACAAAGCTGCAGCAGCAATCAAGAAGCTGATCTCTGGGTGTTATCTTTCTAGGACAATATGACTCTCTTTATGGTGGACCTGAAACGAGTTGTATCACTGAAAAATATTGAAGGGTGGGAGGAAGAAAACTATCTGTTTAGTTGATGCAATATCTAGGCAAATCCCCCTGGGGGCACTACTTAGAGATTTGGAAATCATTAGTGCAGGATATGAGTTTGCTACCAAGAAGGGTTGCAACTAAAAGCAATTTTCACAATTTAGAATTTTCTTGTCACCTAAACTCATAGGTTGAATAAAAAAAAATCGAATGAAGAAAAATTAATGGAAGTTTTTTTGAAGGTGCATGCCGAACTGAGAAGAAAAGAAAAGGAGAAGATGACTTTTCTTTAAAGAATAGGGTCGGGTCGGGTTGAATTATATCATAGGAAGCTGAGCAACATGCACCATTACATAGACTAGGGAATGAGTCAAAATGGTCCATTTACAAAGAAATTAAATAGTTCTGTGGGGTGATAGGACACTTTAAAGTTAAAGTATTTTTATGCAAATACAGATCAACTTTGGTGGTGTCTTTATGTCTTTTTTCTTTAAATTGCTTTCTTTATTGAAATGTACGTATTGTTGAAAAAATACAGGTAAACACAAAAATATATATATGGTAAAAGTAATGAATATAAAATGAAAAAATAATGATATCAAGAATTTTATGTGAAAATCATTCTAAATAAGGAAAAAATCACGGGCTAAGAAGAGCAACTGATATCACTATAGTAAGAAATTTTACAACGTGTAGTCACGAATATAATACTCAAAAGAAACAATACTCTTTTAGTTTCCACCTTACTAAAATATTGCTCACACACTATTTTTCTTGTATAGTCTATGAAATACCGTCATTTTGGCTTCAAAAGGATTTCTCTCTAACTTGTGGTTCTTACAAATAGGCAAGAATGTTCTATTTAAGAAGGGATAAATCATGACATTGTCGTGTCACTAATGACATAGGTAAATATAGCAAAGTCAAAAATGATTGTAAATCCTACCAATTTGTCAACCACCAAATCTTTTATTTTCAACTCCAATTACTATTCCTTTTTAACAATTGCTTGTAGTAATTAAATAGCTAAAATTGATACAAAAATGAGATGAACTCAACACATACGATGCATTTTGTTTTTATAATTAATAGGATTATCACTGTAGACTTGAAAAAGAAAATTTGGAAAATGATTTTTTTCAACAATTTCGTATGTACCTACATCAAATAATCGCCTCTTGCTCCTAATTCATATGCAGTTAGTCGTTTAATTTCACTGGGATACATTTTTTTTAATCGTGAAATATTTTTTAAGATACTGTTCTTAATATGTTTCAAGCAATGAGATTTTTCATGTTTTTCATAAAATCTCCAACAATTTTATTTTATACGTAATGATAAAACATTTTATAAAATATATACAAAATGTATATGTTGTTTAAATTTATATTAAAAAAAATATATAGATAAACACTTAAATTTAGCTCGACTAATAGTTAAACACCCCAACTTTCATTGTGACTATCTGAACACCTAAGCTTAGGGCCTAATTTCATTTTTCCAATACTAGTTATGTTGTATTTATCACTCAAATTATTTTTTTAAAAAAGGCATAGAGATTATTATATGATGTGTAGTTCCAATTATTAACTCCAAAGAAAAACCACATGATTCATGACAGTTCCCTTTCCGATTAAAAAACACCATACAAATGTGATTTATTGATATTTGCGTTATTTAACATTATGCACAAACAAGTTCGTTGATATTTGCGTTACTTAACATAATGCACAAATACACCATATATATCAACAATATTAACATTCTCATATTCCAATTCAAACCAAAAAATGCCCAATTGGATTTTGTCTATTATAAATTTTAAATGGATATAGGTTTAGCTCAAACAATAGATTTTATGATATATATTTCACTAGAGTGAAATGTTACCTGTGTGTCGATTCAAATTTATTTATGGTTCTTAAGTCAATTTATTCAAATTGAAATAACTGAATGTTGTGGAAGTATGATTCCACTATGGACTATAGTAAGACACTTTAATTTGAATTAGAGCCTTCATGTTTTTGATATTTGAAGAAAGAAAAAACTGAGTTTTAAAAAAATTATGATAGTTTGAAGTTTGAAATTTTCTTATGATGACCGATATCATATTTTCTTATGCTTCTCCTATTTATATAAAATAGATCAATAATATCGATATGGCCAAGTAAATTTTTATTATCTTCATTAATAATATATTTCTCAAATTATACAATATAAATAAATAAATCTTTTAAATATTTATTATGAAAAAATAGGAGATACTTTCATAATTTTTTTGTAGAATATAGAAATACTTAGCTAAATATGACTTTTGGAAACCCCCACGGGACGGGGATTATTACTTTTTTCTACTTATATTGATACAAATATGAAATAGCAATAATGGTAAAGAACAACCATTTTTTTTATATATATATTTCTCTCAAATAATGTAGTATCAAATTATACTATTTTTCTCAAAATAATGTATGTGACAACCTTATCCGTTGTGTTGGCAATAAAATAATATTTTAAATCAACGTATGTACTATTACAAGGAATAAAAATAGAAGTGTTTTTTTCTGATTATAAAAATTAGTTGTTTGCATATCAATGTATTGGTCTATGTTAAATTTTGAAATTGATTATTAATTAGTATGTCTTTTAGAGAATGAAACAACATAGGCTGAGGTGGATAAGGATTTCAATTTAACGAATTTAATTTTAATTTGTTTATCGATAATCATTGTTTTTTTTTCCCGCAAGTATAGATCCAAAATTAACTATCAGAATATTATTGAATGACAAAAGTTCACATCGGTAATTAATGAGATGGGTGGACTCTTATCTGGACAATCCTCCTCCCTTCGAGCTAACTTTTAGGGTGTGAGTTAGGCTTGTTAGTGAAAAACTTACAAGATAATAAAAATTAAATTACAATGAAAATAAATAAAGAAAATTAATCTCTTCAGGCTTGAGGCAGCGTAATCTCGCTCCTCTTAAGGAGATTCACAGTCACTGCCAGTAGAAAATGTTTCCCGGTCCAGCAGTAGTAGTCCTCTTTGCTTGTACCCTCCAGGATTACATACAACCTTCACAAGATAACTCAAAAACTCTGGACAAGAGTTGAGTTCCAAAACTCCACAAAAAAAACATCCCTTCAACTAATAAGGGAACTCTCTTTATGCTAACTCTTTCACTCCTTTTTTCTCTGTGTTTTTTTTTTCTTTGTTCTTTTTCTAAAATCAAAGAAAGGCTAGGGCTACCATATTTATACTACAAGAAGTCTCCTAGCAATGAATAGGAAGGATAATGAGGATATTAGAGTAAAATAGTGAAGATCATGGCCTTAGGAGTTATTAGGTTACAATGGAAAGTTACATATGTTACAAAAGAGTAATGGAGAAATTAAGATGAAATACGTGATGGATAACCAATGCTAATGGATATGTAGAAGTCATCCATTCCCAAGTTCATTCTTAATAACTCCAACATAAAGCAATTTAATATGTTAAAATATGAATAGTAAAATGCTATAACCTAACAAGGCCTAAGGAACTATTCACATGGTAAACAGAGCAGGCCCGTCTCACCCGAAGTTGGGGATCCCCCAAAATCAAAATTGCTCCACGGCAGATTGCTAAAGCACTTGGGGTGAGGTGGAGTGTTAAAGAATGACAAAGTCTTACCAAATCGATATCAGAGAGGGAGACTATTTATAAGGCTTGGACAATCTTTCTCCCTTCGAGCTAACTTTTAGTGTGTGACTTAGACCTAAGACCTAATTTCACAATTTATTCCTTGTATAATTGATTTAAAGAAATTTGTGTTGTTTCCTAAAAATGAAGCTTTTCATAAATTGAACAGTTGGACGAATCAGAAAAAAGAAAAATAGATGTCATTTTTTAATGTCAATCCAAACACTGAAATTATAATGAAAGAAAATAACAACCGAACGAAAATGATGAAATAACAACAGAACTTCAATGAGATTGCCATAAAAATGCATCAAATACGTGAGTTGTTACTTGTTGGCTATGCGCACAAGGGTTTTAAAAAGTTAAGACATCATAGTCATGTGATCAGAGCCTGAGATTTCTTCTAATTCATCAAAATGATTATTTTCAATTATCCATCGTTGAAATTCTTTCTCAAAAGCTTTACTTTCAGTAGCAACAATGAACACTCGTCTAACTGATTCATACCTTTTCCTATTTCCTTAGAAACATCTTCAACGTGATATAAATATAGTGGCCTTACTAGTTTAGTCGCCATCGTCCAATCCTGATTCAAATCAATTTCAAGCTGATGTTACAACTAAGCACTTGAATTTGTGTTATGATTTGGTTACGTACCTTAATTGGACTCAACTGGTAAAAGATTAGTTGCCGAGAACTTCGAGCCTAGGACGAGGGTGGTTGGAGGGTTTGTAGGTCCATTGTCATATGTAACGCGATTATCAAGTTCAGGTAGTACTGCACTACATGACCATAACGAAGTATATTCAGTTCCAGTAAGAGTTTAAATACATTGTGAAAAACTGGTACCTGAGTGTAGATGATGCTTGCATTGAGAGTTGGACCAGGCATAAGAGCAGTACAAATACAGCAGATGAAATCTTTTCGGGCGAATGCTAACTCCATTAGCGGATTCAAGTAATCAAAAAAAGGAATTTCCAGGGCCTGTTTTGGGTTTATGGCCTGAAGATGTCATCAATTCTACAATCTTGTACGAGGACCAGGCTCCATGACATCCCGTATGTACTAGCACAAAGTTATTTGACCCTAACAATATGGAAACATAAGTATTAGAACTACTTAATTGTCGATTATTTTGTGATGAGTACTGAAGGGGAATATACAAATATGTTTGGACATGTATCTTTGTGATGTATTTGGGATATCAATTTTTGAGCATTTTATTTACGCTAATTAATTCATGATTTAAAAATCTGAAGAGCAACGCGCATTAGGCCAAAGCTCCACCTTTGGGTTGTGATGAGCTAACATTAATGTTTGCAGTGGACAAAGGGAGGCTTAATGAGGTTAGTTGCCTTTTGACCTCTAAATGAGTTGAATCCACTAATGTTGTACTTCATTTTGTTTCTTCTGATCTTGGATGACATCATATTGGTTGCTGAATTTACTGTTGCTGTAAATAATGTTGTCATTGCATTGTTTCACCACTTAACCAATACAAAACAAAACAAAAACAGTGAAGTTGGGACCAGTTTGTACAAAATCCTGGAAAAGAAAAAGCTAACATTGATGGAGTTTTTTACCAGATTGTGATGGCCAGTTGGAGTGGAGTGCTCTAAAATTTGCCAAAAGTAGCAGAGATCCAATAAAGACAAATCCATGTTACTGGATTCAAATTGGATCAAATTTTAACTTGATCTCCAACTTTCATAAGTAAAGGCAGGACACTTTAACTATCCAATTTTTAAATAAAATAAACACATGACGTCCTAATGACCCAAAATAAGGTAGGTGTGGGACCTACGGTAGGACAAAAAATGACACGTAAGATGACATGTTGAACATGTGTGTCTACTTGTTCAACTTTATACAAGTTTAAGTGTGTACTTGTATATACCCAAAGTTGAAGGGCATAATTCTGATTCGAAGCCAAGTTAAATGACATATTGCCTATAATAAAAGAATGTATATTGGATCATGAGGCATCTAGTAGCTCATCAACTTTGTCATGAAATTAGATGATCCTTACTCTTTTTTTTGTCCAAATTTAGATAAAAAAATTCTTTAATTTGTCTTTCTTTTCTTTAAAAAGAATATCCCCTAAGCCAATGTAAATATTTATTTATCGAATTAAAAAGATGTTTTTTTTGTAGCCTATGAATATAGGATTATATATATCAAGTTCTTTAAATCAGATCGTACATATATCATAAAAGAAGCCAATATCATGAGTTTCTTAATTCAAATCTTAGTCACTATATTTATTTAAATACTCTTAATGAAATTTCTGAATTAAAATTTTAGATTAGATTAATTGAATATAGAAAAAAAAGAGATGATATAGCCGAGAGTACCCTTCAATAAAAATGTAGAAGATGATGCAAATTTGCAGACTAGTGATACTTGTAACTTTATCTTCTATCTAATTGTTGAAGATTTAAATCTCACCAAGCACTTGCCTTCCATATTCACTGCCCACATCTCCAAAAAGAAAAGAAAAAAAAGAGAGGAGGGAGTCTCAATAAATGAAGTAGTAATATTTAGACGAAAAATATAACTAGTTAATTACTAAGCATAACATTAAGGATTAAGCACTTTTAGATATTAAAATTAATTTTATAAATATAGTGGCCTCACTAGTTAAGTGGCCATTGTCCAATCCTAACACCAAAAAAAGAAAAAAAGAATTGATATAAATCAGTTTCAAAGTTACGTTGATGTTACAAATAAGCACTTAAAAAGATTTAATTTATGATTTTGATAGATATATTGGCTTTCCCAATTACACTAGTATTGGTGTAACATATCACAATACAATAATTATCGTTGAAATAAAATGAACAAAAATATACAAATAAATCTTTAGGCTGAGGCACATATATTTTACTCTCTTTAAGGAGATTCAAGCCCACTACGATATAATCTACACCGATCCAGCAGTATCACTCTTGACTTGTCCCTTCTAGGATAGAACAGTCCAACAACATCGTACAACTCAAGCAACTTCGAATTAGTTAGAAGAGTCCAAAAACTCCACAAAAAAAAAAAAAAATCTTCCTTCAACATATACTCTCTTTTATAAATTGAATATAGTTGAAGACTTAGAACATTTTCTTTGTTTCAACTCTCTTTCACTACAATAACCTCAAGAAAGAAACACCAATATATATAGTGAAGAAGTCTTCTCTATAATCAATGTGTAGAATGAGGGGTAGTAATATGAGATAGATGTTACATAAGTTACAAGTCATATGAGTTACAAGAAACTAATGACTATGAGAGTACAAGAATCAGTAATCATCTTCTATCATAATTTATACCACGAACATATGCACATAATGTTTTATTTTAATAATAAAATGCATATACATCAACATTCGCTAACTCATTTTAATATATTAAAATAAATGATGATCTATGGTACGTACGCCGCACTAATAACTTTAATTGCGTGACAAAAAAATAGACACAAATCTTATAATTTTTTATCTGTAAATTCGAATTCATATTAATTTCTGTAACAAAAAGTAGCATAATAACATTGTGCACCATTCAAATTCGAAGTAGAACCACGGTTAATCTTGGCACCCCAATCATTCTTTATTAGAGTAAAAACCAAAAAAAAGTGGAACAAAAGGTAATAAAGAAAAAAAAAAAAAGACAAAAAAGAATAAATTTGAAAAAACGAAGGCCCCACCCTATAGCAAAAATTTAAATTGTAGCCGTTAGGAATCATTAGTAGGACTATAATTTATTTGAAAATTTCCCCCTCCTATTCCTTTAATTTCCCGAATAAACCCCTGTCTCTATTTCAAAACCCAATGCCTATTTCAAACGTTGATTAAATCATAGCCGTCCATCTCTGTCCCCTGCAGATTCATAATTTGAAAATCTTTGATTCAAGAACTCAACAATCTTCACTCTCCAAAAAATCTAGAGAGAGAAATTCTCTACTCGAGAATGAGTTTCCATTTCAAGATTTGATGTTTCAAAATCAAGATTCTTGAATTCCTAATTCAGCTCAAGAAAGTAACTTACAATTTCAACATATAGAGGACTTGGTATTCTCTTCTTCAACACTTCTTTCAGGTACTAACCCCCATTTGTTTCTTTTCTTTAGTTTTGTATAAAGATTTATATGGAATTACATTGTATGTGTTTTTGTTGTATCTTGAATCTTTTTTGTTGATACACAGAATGTTGAGGGATTTCAAATTCTTGCGCCGGAACAGTGGTAAGAATAATACCCAACCGGAGGAAATTGAGAATGTACCAGTGAATCCGAGAGATTCAATGGGTCCTCCAGCTAGTACAGACTCAACAAGGCCTCCTTTAAACGCAATTCAAGAAACCACCAGGAATTTGAAAGGCGGAGTAGATCAACAAGGGGGTGTTAGGGTTACTAAAATTGATAAGACTCCCACTAAACCTAGGGCTAGTAGATATTCGGATATCAATAGAACTCCAGAAAAACCTGTAAGTCTTCCAAAAGGTCGATATGGGTGGGTGCAGAAAGCTGGTTCCAGCTCGAATTCTATAGAAGTGGGGGATGAAGGTAAAATGGATGCAGGTACTTGTGGAAGTCAATCGAGGATAGTAGCTGTCAATGCTACTCCACGATCCACTAGGACGACAGGGAGGGCGAATTCTAACTATTCGGAGAGTCATTCTAATCAAAACACACCATCTAAAAGTGTAACAAAGCCTCCAAATCCTGCATTTTCTTTAGCCAGTAGTTCTAGGCCTTCAGCGAGTGGAGCTGCCCGGACGGCTAATTACACAGCATTGTATAGGGGAATTCCAATCAGTGGTAATTCGCCCACTGTTCTTGATACAGTTGAAATTCCTCATTTTGACCTCAAGGAAAATCCATCATTCTGGTTGGAGCACAATGTACAGGTAGGTGGACCTTTATTTGGTGATTATTGTGCTAACCGACCCTTTAGTGATCAAGTACTAAACTACATTGAATTACCACAGGTTTTGATACGAGTGCGTCCTCTCAACAGCATGGAGAGAAGTATTCAAGGGTACACTAGATGCTTGAAGCAAGAAAGTGCACAATGTGTAACTTGGATAGGGCAGCCTGAAACTCGGTTCACATTTGATCATGTGGCATGTGAAACAATCAATCAGGTCTGTGTAATAAGCATTTAACCTGGAACAATATGATCATTTCTGCTGGCCTATGTGTTGTTCTACAAGTTACTGAAAATTATCCAATTTCATTGTGCAGGAAACACTCTTTAGAATGGTTGGTTTACCGATGGTGGAGAACTGTTTATCTGGATATAATAGCTCCATCTTTGCATATGGACAGGTTAGGCATGATATTTGATGAAAAGCCATTTATCTGGATATTCTAAATGGAACTCCTTTTTGAAGGAATCTGCAACGTTTGGATGCTAAGGCAACTGAGCACTATGTATATAAATAACTGTCCATATATCTCTTTTTGTAGACTGGTAGTGGGAAGACACACACAATGCTTGGTGAGATTGAAGAATTGGAAATCAGGCCAAGCCCCAATCGAGGAATGACGCCACGTATATTTGAATTCTTGTTTGCAAGGATCAGAGCAGTAAGTAGGATTGTTTGCTTTTTGTTCCTAATACAACTTTTAATCTAGGAATTGTAGGTGAAGTCACTTTTGATCTTTATCTTTCAGGAAGAGGAAAGTCGAAGGGATGAGAGACTACAATACAGCTGCAAATGTTCTTTTCTAGAGATTTATAATGAACAAATCACCGATCTCCTTGATCCTTCATCCACTAATTTAATGGTAAGTTGTCTATCCAGTGTCTGAACTTTTGACCTAAAAAATAGATGCAACTTACTGTTGTTCGTTCACACTCATATTTTTTTTCTCTCTTATAGTTGCGAGAGGATATCACAAAAGGTGTTTATGTTGAAAATCTGTCCGAATTTGAAGTCCAAACTGTGGGTGACATTCTTAAGCTCTTGACTCAGGTGACAATATCTATTGATACTGAGTTTCTTCATTAATATCTTACCCTTTGCAATAATACACACACATGAGGCAAGTTTTTTAAGTGGCAAAAAAATATTCTCATGAGTTTGAATAAACTTCAAATATCTGTTCAGGGCTCTTTAAACAGGAAAGTTGCAGCCACAAACATGAACAGGGAGAGCAGCCGATCACACAGTGTCTTTACCTGTATAATTGAGAGTAGGTGGGAAAAGAACTCTACTGATAACTTCCGTTTTTCAAGGCTTAATCTTGTTGACCTCGCTGGTTCAGAAAGGTAATTCTTTGATTGCTAAGAGCAAATATGTTATGTTTACTCAGGAAAGAAAAAACTACTAAAAGATTTCAGACACATAATTTACGTGGCCATTACCTATTACAGGCAAAAAGCTTCTGGTGCTGAGGGTGAACGCTTGAAAGAAGCTGCAAGCATTAACAGATCTTTATCAACTCTAGGGTATTTTTCCTTGATGATTTTCCCTGATAACTCTTGCTTCATCTCCTGGTCTTTTACATTCACTTGACAGAGCATTTCATTCTGCAGTCATGTAATAATGGTTCTGGTTGATGTTGCCAATGGGAGGCCAAGGCATGTTCCTTATAGGGATTCAAAGTTGACATTTCTGCTTCAGGTGAACTTCAAAATACATTTTTCTAACCAGTGTTCAGATTTCGAGTATATCAGCGTCCTTCTTACAATATAAAATGCAGGATTCACTGGGTGGAAACTCAAAAACAATGATTATATCAAACGTCAGCCCTTCTATCTGGTTGGTGTTATTTTAGACTTTCTTAATCTTATGCTAACTAGTTTTGGTGAAAAATTATTTAACTATGCTGATTTTTCTATCCTCAGCTGTGCAGCTGAAACACTGAATACGTTAAAGTTTGCTCAACGGGCAAAACTTATTCAGAACAATGTAAGCATATAACTTAGCTGATGAAGTGGCCATCATTCAGCCTCAATATTTTAACTTGGTTCCTTTTCTCCTTTTGCAATATGAAGGCTGTCGTCAATGAAGATTCTTCTGCAGATGTCTCTGCTCTTAAACATGAGATAAGACTTCTAAAGGTAGAAAGCCTCTTTTTAAATATATAATATGCAATGTAGAAGTAGATGTGAACTTAAAAACTGATGGAAAACATTGGTGGAATTTTTGAAACAGGAGGAGCTTTCGTCTTTGAAACGTCAAAATATATCTAGAGCTTTATCATTTGGTCAAACAACCATTTCAGGAGACTCTAGACTGGAAGATGACAGCAGTTATGACGAAAAGGCACTCGAGACAGATCAGCATGGTAGTTTGATGACAAAGGAGGCCAAGGGCATTATAAGGTTATCCTCTAAACAGGTATATCATATTTGCTTTTAGGCTTCTTTTATTTACATTGCTTATCTCATATGTTCTTTTTCTTTAACGAAGAAAGTTTGCAAGTCAAAAGTATGACTCAACAGTTTCAATAAGCTTTCAAGTAAATCATTCTAGATGTCACTACACCACCTTCTGATGCACAAAAACTGAAGAAACTGTGTCTAATTCAGTTTCATTTTACATTAATCAAGGTCTAAGGTTGCATGATTGAGTTATTACAACATAAGCGCTCAAGGGAAGTCAATGAAGTGGGGTTGACAACCATGAGATCTTAGGTTCAATTAGCAGCGAAGGCAGAAACCTTAGATGATTTCTTCTCATATGTCCAAGCCTTAGTGGACACAATCATACAGTACTTGTGCTAGTGGGAGGTAGCAATTTAGTGCCTAATTACATACAACACAGAAGTCTTCTAGGAGAAAAGCACGATAGATGAAGATGTAACATATAAATAGAATAAAATGACTGAATAGAAGATTGTTACTACAACGTATTATGTGATATGGAACAGTTGTGGGACCGTTGATATTATATTACAGTAAAGATGACTGTTGTAAACTGAGATATTAGGGAAGTCAATGAAGTGGGGTTGACAACCATGAGATCTTAGGTTCATTTAGCAGCGAATGCAGAAACCTTAGATGATTTCTTCTCATATGTCCAAGCCTTAGTGGACACAATCATACAATACTTGTGTAGGTGGGACGGTACCCGCCAGAGTAGGCTGAGCCGAACTGGGAGCGAAGCCACTCCAATGGTAAGCGATTATGCCTAAATACATCACACACAGCAAGTCGAGGAACTTCTAGGGAAAAAAAAGCTCCGATGATGAAGACTGTAACATATAACAGTAGAAATGATACAAACTGGAACTGAATAGAGATTTGTATTGTTTACACAAGATATTATGTGATATTGGAACAAGATTGTGGATCCAAGCAACCGTTGATATTATATTCAGGAAAGATGACTGTCGTTAAATTGCATATGTTAAGATAAATATGCAGTCATACAAGATTAGATAATAATAAATGATCATATCCGAAAGAGGGTGAAAATAGCTCACATGGAGGAGAAAATGGGAGGTAGCTTGGAATACTTCTGTCATGTTCATTGTCCTACATAGACATCTTAACTACATCAGTTCATGGGTGTGACAATATGATGATTGATGGTGATAAAATAGGATGAGTTGTACCTAAAAAATCACATAGAGGAAAGTTGCTTCAATAGACTTGAAATTTCTCAAAAATAATGAAGCTTAGTTAGGAGAATAGTACACAATTGAAGTAAAAGGCTCCATATAGGCGATACCAATTAGTTAGGAGGAAACTAGTTAACACATAGTTAGGATAAGTGTGGTCAGAAAACTCAATTCTATCTAAAAGAAAAGTTAACTCAATGTCAGTATGAAGTGTACTTGAATAAAGCAGAATGGACTATAGAGAATTTATATAACCAACATCAACTGATTCGGACTAGTCGATTAAGATTAATTGACAAGTATAAGAAAGGAAGAAAGGAACTATATTTGTATGCTGAATACAGGAAGAAAGGAACTATGCTGAACAATATTTGCTTTTTTCTTCTTTCTGATTTTAATCAAAACCTTCATTACATAGTTACTTCTCATAGTATCTTAGCACCAGCAGACTCTGCTTCATTGCTTGTCCCAGCTTGGTTCACTCTAATTATTGCATCTCTATCTAGTGGTCTTACATTATTGCATCTTCATGGGTAAAAATCATACTTCACTTTTTTTTTCATCCAGGAGATCTGGTGTTCTTACATTTATACATCTTCATGACTAAAGAATCAGATCTCACTTTCTTCATCCAAGTGCTTATCTACTCTGCTGTGCAATGATTCCTCTTGCTTTACTTTTTTATCTTTCAGTTCAAATCACTAGAGACCACACTAGCTGGTTCTTTAAGGAGAGAGCAGATGGCTGAAACTTCTATAAAACAACTTGAAGCGGAAATTGAGCAGCTTAACCGTCTGGTGACCCTCTTCGCAATTTCTTGACTTCTATCCCATTTCTTTGTTTAGGTTTGTCATTTTCAATAAAATACTAACTTCCATACACGGCTATCATGCATGTTTGTTTCTTAGGTTCGTCAAAGGGAGGAAGATAATCGATGCACCAAGATGATGCTAAAGTTCAGAGAAGAGAGAATTCAAAGGATGGAGTCACTTGTCAATGGACTAATTCCAGCAGATAGTTATTTATTGGAGGAAAACAGTGCACTTACTGAAGAAATCCAGTTGCTTCATGCTAAGGTTGATAGAAATCCAGAAGTAACTCGATTCGCATGTGAAAACATTAGGCTTTTAGAAGAATTGCGGAGGTAGAATGTACACACATATCCAATTACCTAAATACTGAAGCTCGTTTACTTTTTATTCTTCAACAATTTTTCTTTTTGCTGGCTTGTAGATTTCAAGATTTTTATGAAGAAGGAGAGAGAGAAATTCTGTTGAGTGAGGTTTCTAACTTGCGGAATCAGGTAAAGTTGTGCCTTTTGTCTTTTCTAGCTCTTTGACTTGTATAAGAGTATGATGTCAAGACAATATATGCGTACAGCTCCTTGTCAATATTGATGGGAACTTGAAGCAGCACAGCCATTTGGACATGACCATTCCATCTCAGGTAATGTTTAAAACAGCCTGTAAGGTGTGTTCTTTCCTCTTTCAGCTGTTTTGAAGATACAAATTCAAGCCTGCTTACGTTCAAGCATCTTTTGCATGGTGCAGGAGCCTGTACATGTTTGCAACGAACAAACTACACTACATTTAGAGGTTGGTCTCCGTTGACTCCCCCCCCCCCCCCCCCCCCAACCCCCCCCCCCCCCCCTCTAACTTGAAGAAATTGAATAAACTTGGTCTCATATGTATTTTAATGTTTCAGTTAAAGAAGACTTTATATGAGTTGGAGCAATACCAGACTAACCTAAACTGTTGTTTAGAGAAAAATGAAAAGCTCAGCAGGTCAGTGACCCTTTCATCTATGCTTATACAGACTTTGTTGATGTTTAACATATTGAAATTATAACTGCTGCTACTATTAGTTTCCTCTAACTTGCTCTCAAATCCTCCTCAGGGAAATAGATGAACTACGAGGTTCATTAAATAGCATCATTTCTGCTGACAATGATCGCGATGGTGGGGTTGAATTCATACAGGTAATTTTCCTTCTGAACAATCATGGCTTTGTCATTATATAACTGAAAATACGATAAGAGGAAGAAAGATAAGGGAGAACACGACGCCTTATCATGATTAAGGGAGTTGCTTTGGATATTTGAATTAAACTGATGTATCTGAAATAAGAATATTTCACAATTTGTCTTGTGCAAAGCAATGCCACAAGATAACAGTAAACTTGTGTTGAAGTAGCTCAGACCTCAAAAGTTTTTGAGTAGCCTAATTTTCAGTTATTAAAGCCGTTGACACAAGTTGCCAAAACAATTATACAAGATATTAGAGCATAATCAGCCTGAGTTTGTACTATTTTATCATGATTCTTGACAATGCATATTGCTTGTATAGAATCCCACCGAATATTCTTTTTACAGTTTATTTTTTTGTTTGCAAAACTCTAGTTTGTTCATGTTCTTGATGTGAAAGACTTTTCAGGAGTCAACATCAGAAGCTCTGGCTCTTAATGGCAAATCAGAAACTTCTGATGAGAAAGAGAAGGGAGATACGAGGAAAGAAGAAATGATGGAGCACATAGAGGAAATTATGGATTTGCAACTTGAGTTGGACATTCTGAAGGTTATAATCCAAGAAGAAAGGTTGTGTCACAATGAATTGCAGCAACATGCTCAATCCATGATGCAAGACCGAGACTCATCAAAAGAACAGCTTCTGTTAGTGAACCAGAAATGCGAAGATGTTCACGCAGAACTTGGGGAAGCCAAATCCATTATTGAAGCACTTGAATCCCAACATCTCTTAGCAATCACTGAGGTAGAAGATCTAAGAAACAGTAGCAGTCGTTATGCGGAAGTAGTGCGGAAACTGGAGCTTGAAATCTCTTCCTTGAAGGAGAAAATGTTTCATCAAGGATCGAGAGATCTCTCATCGTCTAAACTCTTGGAAAGTGATGATTCTCCTTTGCAAGCAAAGCTTAAAAAGATGCATGACTCCCTTGAGAAGGCCAAAATGTTGAATCGGCGTTACCAAAGTGACTCTGAATTTCATGTGTCAAATGAGGAAGTAATGGATGAAATAAGCAGGCAGGCTGAGGCAGAAACTGCTGAAGTGATTGTATGCTTGCAGGAAGAACTCCTCCTTCTTCAGCAGGAAGTTGAAAATAGCAGCTTGAAAGAGATGGAGAGCAGAAAGAGGTTAACCGAGCTGGAAACTGAAGTAAAAAATTTGGAGGCAAAATTGTCTCTGATGACAGAAGAAAATCAAAAACTTGGTGAAAGTGTATATGACAAAGAAAAAGAGTTAATAAATATGTCTGAAGAATGGGAGCAGGTAAACAACGAGATTGAAGCTATTGTATATGGGGGGCATGAGGCTCTCAAAGATGCCTGTGAGCAACTGGAGTTTATTTCCAGTACATTTCCAGATAAGAGAAGCAGGATATCTGAACAATTTGGCAGAATGACAAAATACATTGTTGAAAAGGAGTTATTTATTGAAGAGCTCAACCAGAGCCTGGAGAATGCTCTCAACAGAAGAAATGATATGGAGTCCATGTTGAGATCTCTTAGAGGGGCAGCTTTAGTTATGACAGAGGCTCACCAGTTCGATTGCCATGAAAAAGATGCGGAGCTATTTTCTTTGACATCCCAGTTGAGCTCAAAGGCACATGTCATCTCAGAACTTGAGAACAAGATTAAGCATGGGGAGGATCTACTCAGAAAGGTGTCGAGCAGTGCAACAGTCGCTTTCTTGGTAGTTAACTGGTTGTCGGAACAGAATTCTAACTATGTTGATGCATTAAACCAGAAGGACATGCAGCTTATGGAATCTCTAGAAACAAGCAGACAAAAGGATGCTATTCTCTGGGATCAAGCTTCAGTAGTTGCCGCTGCAGAGAATCAAAATGAGTCTTTGAGAACGGAGCTACATACTCTGGAAAAGACATGCACTGATCTGAGACTTCATCTCTTTGAGGAGCAAAGACAAAAGCTGGATGAGAATGATATGTTGAAAACAATTGAGAAGCTTACAGAGCTGAAAGCAGGTGTTTCAACAGTACATTCGCACCTCAGTGAGTGTGTGGAAAGAAGTGGAAGTCATGGAAAAGATACAAATGAAACTCATGCTTCTTTTTCTAGTGATGACAAGTTTGAAACGTTGGTAAGTTATGTGCAGTTATGTTTGAAAGTAACTCATATCTTATAGTATCTGTTTCTTAAGTGGAATGGTAGAGTTTTCGTGATGGATTTTATTATTATGTAATCCCACTTTGATGTATTGTTGCAGACAAATAGAGAGACAAGACAACACAGCCAGCACCTAGAGTCATTTATTCTTGAAGATAGGACAGCTGAAAAACCAGGGTGTTCCTTCGACAAAAGTAATAATATGCCTGGATCAGCCAGCAAGCAGGATACTCTTCAGATAAATTGGAAGGATAAGAGCAGAGATGCTACAGTTATTCTACTAAGGAAAGAAATGGAATCTGCTCTTGATTGCTTAAAAGGAGTGCAAGCTGAAATGGCCAGATTACATGTTGAGAAAGAAGCCCTATGGTCATCTGAGCAAAAGAGTAGAGAGAGCATTGGAGATTTTCTGGCTGCAGCAACTTGTCTACAGACCTATATGGATAAGTTTGAACAGGAACTTGTACTTAAAGTGGAGTTAGTAGACAATAAATTACGAACAATTGAAGGTGCAGCGCTGAAGTCCTCCAGCTCCTGGTATGAGCAAAAAAAGGTAGGGCTGTATCACTAGAAACACATCATATATTACTGCTCATGACTTTTAATGCTGAAATCCTTCTTTTGACTATTCATTACAATTTTATAATCCTTGAGAACAAATATTTTGACGGATTAAATAATGTGTTCTAAAATATAAGATTATAATTTAATTAAAGGAGAAGTTCCTAACCACTAAATTAAGTATGATAAAATCAATAACACGGTCTCAGTCTGATCTGCTCTCTCGAAATTCTTGTCTGCAGCTACTTGAAGCCGAACTTTGTGATGCTAAGGCAGTGGCGTCCCAGAAAGCTACTGAAGCTTCCTGCATTCTAGCCAAATTTGAAGAGGTTCAAGATACCATGAAAGAAGCAGACATCATGATAAATGAGCTAATGATAGCAAATGAATCCTTAAAGCTTGACATTAAAAGGCTTAAGAAGAAGGAGATCAGCTTAACTGAAAAGAGAGACATCCTTGTTAATGAAAATCAGAGCTTGCAGTCAGCTAATGATCTAAAGGACATGCATTACCAAAGACTGGAAAATGAGTTTGAGTCAGATCTAGCAATGATGCTAAGGCTGGTGTTGGAGCTAGAGGATATAGTTTCACAGGCAGCAACCACTTCAACAGATGAGCTCAAGTCTGTAACATCTGATGTCCTTATCATAAAGTCTCAACTTCATGCATCAACTAAGTACATGAAGTCATGGCTTGAGGAGATCTGGTCTGATATTATTGTCAAGGACTGTGCTCTGTCTGTCTTGCATCTTTGTCACATGGGCATTCTCTTAGAAGCTGCAACCGGATTGAATGTAGAAAATGGGCTACTCAATCATGGGCTAAGTGAATCAAACTCGACAATATCTAAGTTGAAGGAGCAGAACTTCAAAGCGCAGAAGGAGCTTGAAATGTGCAGAACTCTGAAGGGAAAATTATTGGCCGACATCAAAAACAACTTTGATCGTGTATTAAAGAAAGAGTCTGATGCAGGGGATCTTACCTCCAAACTTGGCTCTTTTGAGAAAAAAATATTTGATCTGCAGTTACAGGAAGAGTCAATGTTAGAAAGGTCCGAGCAAATGGGATCTGAGCTTGTTGAGTTGATGAAAGAGATAGATCTCAGCAACAAAACCGTCATGGCATCTCTTATAGATCAAGAAAGGGTGCTGAAGGACAAAGAAGAAGCCTTGAAGTCTCTGGAAGATAGTTTGACTATGGAATTTTCTGCAAAAGACTTTGAGTCATTAATTTTGTCATCTGAGTTAGAAGAGAGGACTATACTAATATCTGAGTTGGAGAGAAAAAATAAGCACTTCTATGAAGTCACCGAAGGTTTGAAGAGAGAAATTATTTTTGACAATCTAGATGTTGCATTAACCGCATCCATCTTACATGACAAGGAGGTTGAGGTTTCTAAGCTACTAGAGGAAGTTGCAGAAGCAGGAAGGAATCAGCAGAATTTGTTGGCTGAACTTAGTGTAATGGATTCCATGATTGCCAAAGTTCACTCCAGAAAAAATGCTCTTGAGAAAGATGTGTGCTCACTGATGGAAGCTTCTTGTTTGAATGAGACATTAAAGCATGAACTTGGTGAATTAAAAGAAGGAAAGATTGTTCTGACAACCCAGGTCCAGGAACTTAGCTCCAAAAATGAGAAGTTGCTAGAAGAATTGCAAAAGAAGGACTCAGCCCTTGAAAGTTCTTCAAGTCGCATCTTTGTCCTTGACCAACAAAATCAGATGTTGCAGAATGAAACTTGCTTGCTGGAAGCAGCATCATGCAGACTCCAGAATGATATGGAAGAACTGAAGCATGAAATAGCAGAGTTAAAAGGAGAACGCTGCCAATTTTTCTCAGAGTTGGAAGTAAAGAAAGAAGAGATCGAGAGAATCAATGTTTTGGCAGCAGAGAATACTTCCTTGAGAATCCAACTCAGATCTTGTGAGAAGGGTAACAATGACACTTTTGATATGGTGCTCAAAGTAGACAGCATTGGGAGTAAAGCACTTAATGCTTTTCAAAACAGAAGTGCTGAATTAGATGCCATGTTACAAAACATACATGAAGAACTTGAGAGGGCGTCCAAGTTTATTGAAGAGTTTGAATCATTGGAGAATTCTGCTGAAGAGATTTTAATACAAAGTGCTTCCCTGCAAACTGAGTTGGTACGGAAGGATGACATCATCAAAGGATTGCTATTTGACCTTAGCTTATTACAAGAATCAGCATCTAACCACAAGGATCAAAAAGATGAAATTGATGATCTGATGGCTTCTATAAATTCTTTGGAAAATGAGCTTGATGAAGCTGTTTACAAAGGCCAAGCGCTTGAAGTTCAGTTGCAGGAAAAGATAAGCACGATAGAAATTTTGGAGTCAGATATCTCCCAAAAGTGCAAGGACATAGAATTGCTTTCACACAAAAACTCGGAGCTGGCTGCCAGTGCCAAGGACACCATGGAAGAAAAATGTTCCATCGAGGAGGAATTGTTAGAGAAAAGGGAAGTTTGTGAGAACTTAGAGATAGAAATTACCAACTTTGGTGATATTGTTGGCGAAATGAGCAACTCAATTGAATGCTTGAAGAGAAATCTGAGTGGTGTTACTAGTGAGAAGGAAGACCTCCATGGAGAAATTCTCATGTTGAAAAAGAAACTAGAGACAACACAAACTCTTGTGGAGGAAAATGAAGCAATTGCCACAGAAGCGAAAGAGGTGGAATTGTGTTTTAAACTACTTTCTTCAGTTATTGATCTGTAATGTTTTTCCTTCTTTTTGTTTTTTATTTCCCACTCCCCTTTTTCTTACAACAATATTCTATTCATGTCAGGTGGCTGATATAGCAAAACTCCAAGCTGTTGAGAAAGAAGAGGAGGTTAAATTGTTAGAGAGGTCTGTTGAGCAACTGGAGTGCACAGTGAATGTACTAGAAAATGAGGTACTTATTCTTGCAAAGCTAAAATATTTATCTATTTATTTATCATTTAATAACATGATTTCCCACTTTATAGGTTGAATTTGTCAGAGGAGAGGCTGAGCGGCAGCGGTTACTAAGAGAGGAGCTGGAACTGGAACTTCATGCCATCAAGCAACACATGAACAATGTAAAAGGCAGTGACGCGGATATGAGAAGGTTTCTGACAACTATACCATGCAACCTGAAATCTCAAAAATACGACTCATTTAGATTTCTAAATGTTTTGATGTGTATGTATACAGGCATCAAGAGGAAAAAGAAAAGAGTCTTCAAGAAGCTTGTCAGCGCATACAACTTCTTGAGAGAGAAATCATCTCTAGAGATGCTGAAGTGAGCTTTTAGTCCTCTGTATCTTCACCACAATTTTTGTTCTTTAAGCTCAGTCAGCAAGTTGACGTTCAGTTTTATTAACTTGTTAGATTGACTTATTTCATTTTCTTTTAACAGCTAGCCCACTTCAAGGCTCATATATCAGAACTAAATTTGCATGCTGAGGCACAGGCTAGCGAGTATAAGGAAAAGGTGATTCCTCATTCCTTCTGTTGATTTTGATAGAGTTGGTGTTGGTTGCTAACCTGTGGTTTTAACCTAATATCGAAACAGTTTAAGGCATTAGAAGCATTGGCACAAAAAGTGAAGATGGATCCCCATGCCACCCAAGCTCCACCTTTAGCATCAAGCAAATTGGAAAAAAATTCTTCAAAGCCTAGGGGTTCTGGTTCCCCTTTCAAATGCATTGGCATTGGCTTGGTTCAACAGTTGATGTCTGAGAGGGATGAGGATCATAGTGCAGAAAGACATCGCATCCAAGAACTTGAGGCTCTAGCTGCTAGTAGACAAAAAGAGGTAATTCACATCCTAAAAACAACATGACTTATTTTTGTAAAATTTCCTCTACTCAATTGTGATCATATACTCATCACAGATATTCATGTTGAACTCAAAATTAGCTGTTGCTGATAGCATGACCCATGATGTAATGCGCGATCTATTGGGTGTGAAACTGGACATGAATAACTACGCGGTAATTTAAAAAAATCTATATTTTCTTATTAGAGAATGTTAAAACCAAAGGCTATTTCCTTTTTTTATGTTCTCTAGTATGACCTGACAATTTCACCTATGTTTTTGTTTGGCGTATGTGGGTTTCCCCACCAGAATCTGCTGGATAATCCGCAAATAAAAATGTTGAGGGAGATGGCTCGAGTCCGTAATGTTGATGCTGAGGTCAAGGTAAACTTAGTAAGGATTTAATGATATAACCAACATAGTCTGGACTTATCTAATATTAGTAACTGCTTGCTTGCTTGCAGGAGGAAGAGTTCTGTAAGCTGAGGCAACAGCTAAATGTGTTTATAGAGGAGCGGAAAGGGTATTAATTGTCAATTAGATTCCAAGAGTCATCTTGTTGTTGTTGCGTTTCTCATTTGTTTTTTATTGATAATTAGATGGATTGAGGAAATTGAGAGAAAACAAGCAGAGACGGTGGCTGTACAGATTGCACTTGAAAAACTGCGCCAGCGGAATCACTTGCTTACAACTGAAAATGAAATGATAAAGGTTAGAGATGTTAATAATTTTTTTTCTACTACACCTCAGCAGGTTGTTACTATATTAAAAATCACTTATGCACTGGAAATTTTCTCAGATGGAGAACATGAATCATAAGAAGAAGGTCATCGAACTTGAAGCAGACATAAAGAAGTTGTCTGGTCAACAAAACCTTCAACAGCGCATCCACCATCATGCTAAAATTAAGGTTTGTACCTTTTTACCAGACTTGCCAGACTGAAGATCAACATCAAAAAAGTGTTGGTTATTTTTCACTACAGAACTAATCCACCATGGCTCTTTATCACAGGAAGAGAACAATTTACTGAAAAATCAGAATGATGACCTTTTAGTAACGCTGCGGAAAACTGAATCAATGCTTTCTCGAAATAGGGAAGAGCTGGCTCACTTCCGTCAAATTAATGGAAGAAGCCCCTACATTGATTTTGACAAGGAGCGAATGCTGGAGAACAAGTTGAAGGTTTGTATGTTTTAGTTGTTAAATCATTTGCTGTGCCTAGGAGGAATTCCACAATATGAATGTGGACATGAATTGGTGTTATGTTTGTTTTAGTTGTTAATCATTTGAAGTGCCTAGGAGGAATTCCACGATATGACTGTGGACATGAATTGGTGTTAGGAAGAGAAGAAGGCTTGTGTGTTCTCTATGACGTAAATTGTGGGAATTAGCCAACAGAAGGAGAGGAAAGGTCAATTGGCCGCAAACAAATTACTTGGGTCTGTCAACATGCTGTGCTAACGTGTAAAGGATTTTATTTTTTATTTACTAAAATATCAAAGGAAATGTCGGCTGTAGTCTCTAGTTCTTTGGCATTGGTTTCTTTATCATTTGGCATATATACTGCAGGCTGCTGGATTAACAAAACCAACATCTGAGATGGGGACCTCAGCAGCTGAAGAAGCACTTGAGCAGCTCAAAAACAGATTGACTTCACTGGAAAGAGAGCTACAAGATGCCAAATTTAAGGTAACAAATATCCATATTATTTCAATCATCATGCTTGATCGAAAACCTAGAAATACTGATTGTATCAAGCTAGTAACGCCAAGTCACTAACAAGTTCGTTCTTCTTCAACAGAACAAAATGACAAACGAACGGATCCGATTGTCTGAGTTCATGCCACAATCCTCCCCTCTAAGAACGAATGAAAATGGACATATTTCAAACAGAGGATCATCTTCCCCTCTTACCGCCTTTGATCGGTGAAGATTCTTTTACCAACTCAAAGAGGAGAAGTAGTTATCATCTGTACATGGTGTTAGTTTTTTGCTAGCAGTTAGTTCATATATCCCTTTGTACTTTATATACAGTGTACACAATTCATGGAAATCTGTAAATAGTGAATCCATGATTTTGTATTATCTTTATTTGGAAGTATTTGTGCAATATGTGTAATTCTTTGTTCTGTAAATTTACCAGTATAACTTCTACAAAAGCATATGTTGTTGTACAATAACAATTTTGTCACTATTAATTATGTTTACAGCACTGAAATTATGGTTGAGTCTGCCATTAGGACTTTTGCCTTACATTGCAACCAAAAAAAAAAAAAATCGGTTAAAGAAGCTTGACAAATAAAGTACTTATTATTAACAACAAATTATAACCAATATTCTGATAGGATTCTCTATTCATGTATTTCCATATTCCACTACACCAAATGGTGCAAGATGGTTTCTCTTTTAACAAACACTACTTGGAACTTGAACAATAAAATGAATGCGTAATACAAAAATATGTCATTTGATTTGACTTTAGTTGACATTTATGTGTTTCAAGGTTTGGTGTTCACTTGTAGATATTTAAACTAATATGAGATTGAACAAGTAGACACATTCTACAATAAGTGTCTAATTATGCATAATCAAAATCGAAATGTGTAGAATTGAAATCAAGTTAAAAAATACGTTGATTTATTATATGCTTAATTCACCTACATAAATTCAGATAAAATTCAAAATTCAAATTCAGTCTATTCCAATAAAAACCTACGCCATGATAAAAAAAAAAAAAGTAATATAATGAGTGGGCATCTATTATATGCCAATAAGGCCCCAATTCTTGACGTAGACCGTAGTTGTACATGCTTAATAATTTAATTGGTAATTTTGCATGTTTAAATTTAAACTTATTTTGATTAATTTATTTCGAATTTGCTTTTACTTTATCAATAAAATCAAAGCGTAAAATGGGAGTAGGTGGAGTCGGGTCAAACCATATATCCATCGGATCATTCTGCTCTGTTCTTCACATTGAAACTGAAATACCCTTTACTCTTCTCTTTCTCATTTCGCAAAATTCATACTTCAAACTCTGAATCTCCAATGGCTTCTTTGGCTGCGCTCAGTTCTAACCTCTTCAATGGAGGTTGCCTTTGGAAGTATCAAGTATGTATTCCAAAGTCTCAATTTTGAATCCTGCTTTTGTATTATTGTACCCAAAATTAGGCTTCATGTATTCTCTATATCTGTATTTAGATAGTTCAAATGAAATATACCGTACAATTTTTCTTTCTGATTAGACAAGTGATTTGTAGGACGAACTGAAGGTTTCTAAGGCTGGTAAGCTCAGAATTAGAGTTACTTCCATGGCGTCATCATCACCAGCGCAAAGCTTGCAGTTTGCAGATGGTAAAGCTAACAAATTGGACAAATTGCGTATTGGTGTGCTAGGTGCTAGTGGCTACACTGGTTCAGAGGTGAGTACAAGCCCTTTGTCGATGCTAGTGTCGCACTTTAGCTTTACATTCTACTTCTATTTTTTTTTTTAAATCTTTTTAGAAAATAAATTAATAAAAAACTTGCGTTTCGTTCTGTGAACTTTGAAAAGAATAAGCCTAAAACTAAGATTTTAAAGTTATACTCTTTTGACAGCAATCCAGTTATTATGTTTGACAAATGATGTCTATGTGCGCTTTGCCTCTAACAGTTATTGTTGGAGGTTTCATTGTTTTCATTTAATTGCCTTTTTACCAAACAAATAATAATAATAAAGAAAACAAAATTCCAGTAATTCATTGTTTCTTCTGAGAACAAATTTAAGGTGCCATGAATTGCTTCTTTCCCTTTATTTATATTTTTATTTATTTGTCTCAGATGCATTCAAAAAGTTGCTCTAATACTTTTAAAACTGAGCTCCACAAACATGTGGGGATGTAAACCAAAAAAATAAGAATAATATTAATAAACGACAAACTTCAATTTTTGGTAAAAGTGGTGAACCTGGATCATTGTTTGAGACTCTGTAGATGCAGTTGTTCTGAACTTGGCACATGCGAGGTTTGTGCTTTAAGGTACAACTGGAAATTACATTTGCTACTACATTACTGATTGTTGTGTGCTGTTAAAACAACCAAGATAGTTTGAATACTTCTTAATATGGAAGATGAATCTTCCATTTCTTCTATAAATTTGTCTGGATAGTCAAATCATTTTTTTGAGATTTTACGTAGTGGAAGAATATACCTATTATTCTAAATTATGATATACTCAATAAGGATATTTTCAGCATTGGAAGTTATGCGTTGTATGTGAGATAAAACATTCTGGAAGATGAATAAGAGTATAGTATTTCCTCCCATTATAATTTTAATTATGTATAAAAAATTAAACGTAGCTAGAACATTAATGGCCCTTTTCTGTACCCCTTTATGCGATTAAGTTAATCTTCTGTATCTGCAGTGCGATATCATGTCATTTTGGGTAATTTTTCTTGTTTACCATCATATTCTTGTTTTCACTTATATATTGTTAGCTTGGTTCTGTGATTATCACTTGACAAAAATAAAATTTGTTGCAGATTATTAGACTCCTGCGAAATCATCCATATTTTCAGATTACTTTGATGACAGCTGACAGGAAAGCAGGCCAATCAATCGAATCTGTTTTCCCTCACCTGGTCACACAAGTATGTATCTTTATATTTGCACGATTGTATTCTTTCTTGTTCACTTTAATTTTAAATTAGTTTGATATAGGATTCTAAAGTACGATATTGTTTGATAAATACTTATGGATATGTTTTGCTATCGTTATTTTTTGCTTGACTTTCCTCTTTTATTAGAATGTTGTAAGATCATTTTCAATCCTGCTCTTTTCATTCTGAGGGGAAGGATTGTTCACTTCAATTACGCTCACGAAGTATTGATTTTACTATTCACATACAGGATCTACCAAATCTAGTCGCTGTTAAAGATGCAGATTTCTCTGCTGTGGATGCTGTTTTTTGTTGTTTACCACATGGTACAACTCAGGTTTGTAGCTATTTCATATCTTGGATTTCCCAAAATCAATCAGCATCATATTGAAGGAATAGTGGTTTCACTTTGTCTATCATAATTTCTAATGGAGATTCGGAGCCTTGCATTTATGTTTTTATTTTTGTTAATTACTTACATTTTGCAGGAAATTATCAAAAGTCTTCCAACAAATCTAAAAGTTGTTGATCTATCTGCGGTAGGCATTCAGTTCAGACTTGATACTTTTGTTGTACTTAAAATAGTTTCTTTACTCTGCATCTCATACATTTTCTATATTTACTGTTGTCATGTAGGACTTCAGATTGCAAGATATAGCTGAGTATGAGGAATGGTATGGTCAGCCTCACAAAGCAACGGATTTGCAGGTAGAGTAGTTGGTTTCTTTTCTCCCTCCTTAGTACTTCCAGAAAAATGAAAAAGAAAAAAGAACTTCATGTTTGATGCAGATATATAATGTTATATCACCCATCAAACGAATAGATTAATAAATAAATAAATAAATATATACATACACACACTCAAAATGTTATGTGACGGTGTACATCCAAGAGGCATAACCAGAAAATTTGGAGTCTCATATGTGAAAATGAGAGAATTTTCCCTTTAGTATTCCTAATATATCTCTTTTTAGCCAACATAAGCTCACGTTTTCAACTGATGCAGAAAGAAGCAGTCTATGGCTTGACTGAGATTTCAAGGAGAGAAATTCAAAGTGCACGTTTAGTTGCAAATCCTGGCTGTTATCCAACATCTGTTCAACTTCCTCTTATTCCCTTGATAAAGGTTTGTGTCTAAGTTGAAAAACAAAGCATATCTTCTATTGCATGCATTATGAGTTTGTCAAGATTTCTTGAAATGGAAGGATCTACATATAGGCCTCCTTTGTTGGAAAATCTGAATTTTAAATGAATCATCCCTTATACAACTATAAGAAGAAAAAAATCTTCTCAAAAATAACCTTTCATTTGACCTGCTTCTCATGGTTTTTTATCTGTGTCCTGTTAACCTTTTGACTATCCTATCTACAACGAATATTCATCTGTTTTTAATCAAAAGCTAGTTTCAGACATCCGGGGCAAGCAATTTCAATGTTTGTGTAACTTCTTTAGTCATCCAGAAGCACCTTTCTTAAATTTTTTTGTTTATAATTTAGTGGAAACATATTCCAATAAGCAAGTATCTGACTAAATTCTAAGGTTCTACTGTAGGGGAATTCAAAGCTGTATTGTGGCTTTCAAAGTGTCTTTGACAAGAGGTTTTCTTTTTCTTCCAGTTTCTAATATCTGAAGTCATGGGTTTCTTCTATAATGTTCTGAAAATCTTAGGATCCCTCTTTCTTGAGAAAAATGGTTTTCCTCGTGTCAGTCTTGATTCTGAATGAGCAAGAGATTCCTCGGTAAGCTCAGGGATGCAAGTTGTTTTTTCTCAGAAAAATGGCATCTTACATGCCAGCTCGTTTTACAAAATATGACTGAAAATTTGTGTTTAAGACGTTCCCTTTTGGTTGGGAACTTGAATATCTGTATCATTCTAATGTATTTAGTTTTTCCTTTCTTGTGTTTTTTCCATGGCTCACTCTTGGTTGATTCTTTCTTTATTTTTGCAGTCCAACCTCATTGAAGTAAGAAACATAATTATTGACTCAAAATCTGGTGTTAGTGGAGCAGGTTTTGTACTTTCTGTACCCTTTCCTAATCATGACTGCCACTGGTAGACTTTAGTAGTAGTAACTGGCTTCTCAAACTTTATCTTGCAGGTCGTGGTGCAAAAGAAGCAAATTTGTACACTGAAATAGCCGAAGGAATACATTCTTATGGTATAACCAGACATCGGCATGGTCAGTGATCCATTTTAGCTGTGCAAATAATGAAGCTTTATTTGTTAATCCAAATTGTCTAAGTTATTGTTTCTTAATTTTTATAATGGAAACGTTTACAAATTTGAGAGCTACATTAGAATTAGTCCCTCCATTTCAATCGAAGTGTCTTAGTTTGACTAAGCACACAATTTAAGAAATAAAGGGAGGCTTTTGAACCTTGTGGTCCAGTACTTCAAATATTATGGTCTTAAACTTGTCAGGTAGAATGTTGTAATTGAAAAAAAAATACTAAATATATGAAGGGACTCTTTTTGGGACAGACCAAAAAACAAAGTTAGACATGGAAATTGGGACAGAGGGAGTATCAAAAAATTGACAATTCATCTCACCTTAACATGATACTTCATCGGACCTAGCTGAAGGTTGAACCAATTCAGAAATGGATAAAATATATTTTAAGAACTTATACATCAAAGTATTAAAAGTATATTCATAAAAAATAAAAAAAGAGCAAACTTCATCTGTCTTTTTAAATAGCAATAGCATAACTCTTTTTTAGAAGGTTAGAAACAGTATTTTGCTATAAAGTGAAAGACTATTATTAAGCCAATTCACTAGGATCAATAACAATACTCATTATTTGATGAATATTGTAATCTATTTTGTAATTAACCTTAGTTTAGAAGTAATCTTTTGTCAGAGATACCCAAAAACTTTTAACTTAATGGTGCCAGTTGAGTGACTCTGGTTCTGCATGAAGTTCATCTGTTTATCTCTTCCATGTGCCTGTTTGTATCATCTAATGTACCTCAAGAATTCAGAACTTCGAAAACTAGTAGTTCATGCTGACAAAATCTCCATTCACCTGAGTTTTGCTTCAGAATTTCTTATCAAGTGTAATCTTACTAGTGAGTGTTCTGATATTATTTACAGTGCCAGAGATTGAACAAGGACTATCAGAAGCTGCAAATTCAAAAGTTACTGTTAGCTTCACTCCACATCTTATGCCAATGGTAATAGCTGAACCCAGTTCTAGTTTGTTCAGCCTTCCTGCTCTGCAAGTCATTCGCTTAGGATGTTTTTTTATCTGTTCCTTTTGTGCTACAGAGCCGTGGTATGCAATCGACTATTTATGTGGAAATGGCTCCAGGCATGACAACTCAGGATTTGAAAGATCACCTTGGTAACTACTATGAGGTATGTTCTTTCTGCCGCATTACCTGAGCAGCATTTTATTCATGGATTTCATTTCCATTTTTGTTTCTGCACATTGACCAATAGAACTCCATTTCTCCTGTTAGTATTTTCCTCAATTGATTCTGTTTTCTATGTTTTGTGAGGTTGCTTACGATTATGACATCCCAATATTTTTTTTCCTTCTCAAATTTGAAAGAGTTCTCATTTTTTATAGAAGGCTTTACACTACTCTTTGTGATTCTTAGATACCGTTTGTAGTTGTAACTGGGATTAAGATGTTGTTGAATTGTTGTATATTACATTTCATCCCACCCACATAAGAGTTTGAGATATATATCTTTGTTCGAGTAGAGCAGTTATCCTGTTTTTTCTGGAGTCCAAAAAAGTAGTTATGATATATCATTCCATCTGCATATGCATAAGTAAAATGGTTATGTTTCTCGTAAGGATGATTAATATATGTATGTATTTTGCTTTCTCCAGCATGAAGAATTTGTAGTGTTGCTGAAGAACAAAGAAGTTCCCCATACTCGACATGTTAGAGGATCAAATTATTGCCTCATGAATGTATTTCCAGACCGGATTCCTGGGAGAGCAATAATAATATCTGTTGTAAGTTTTGTAGTATTTTTTTGTACACTGTATCTGATATTTTTGTTAGATTAGGTGTTGGTTATTAAATTTGAACTCCCAATTGCCTTTTGTAGATTGATAATCTTGTTAAGGGAGCTTCTGGTCAAGCCTTACAAAATCTTAACTTAATGATGGGAATTCCAGAGAACTTGGGACTCGGTTTGCCTGCCTCTGTTTCCGTAGAACAATTTTTGTGGTTCAGTTCTCCTGATGGTAAAGCTCTCATCTTGCAATTGCTTTCCCTGTGAAGGCCACAATGAGTTGCATGTCCTGGTACTATTACTCCTGGCCCGTTTCTTCTCAGTTTTTCAATAGAACGAAATAATCATTTTTCTCGGTTTTTTTCTCTGTGCTTCTAATTTGAATTAGGTTTTATGTAGAATATTATTGAGTTGCACCCGAGGGTGTGGCCTAATGGTCTATAAAGTGGACCGAGCATCATAAGGTCTCAGATTCAATTCCCCGCAAAGACTAAACTCTTGAGTGATTACTTCCCCAAAAAAGAATATTGATGAGTCAAATTATGCATCTTGATGCTCAAATTCAAGTATCAACTTCAGATAATTTTTAGTTTGTCCATACTCTACTTGACCTGATTCTAGCTAATCTAGTCCAAAGAGCCTTATAAACTCTTTGGTTTAGTTACCACTCTGTCCCCCTCCCATGGTTGAGCAATATGTATATGATTTGAAAGGCAGCCCTGAACATCTTTTGACATTTCTGTTTTCTTTTGTATCCAGCCTTCCTTGCAGGTATTTGTGAAGTCATATTATTTTCCAACAAGAAGAGACTGCCTCAAGATTTGCTGTGGAAGAGTTTTGCTTGCTGTAGAAGTTTTGGGCTCCTGGCTTAGTCATCAGTTGTATCCTATATTTATTTGCTAGTTGTATGCCAAATCCCCAGAAGGAAATTATGTGCCATACATGAAGTTGAACAGGGGGGGATGTGGGTGCTGTATTGTATCCATTTTTTTTCCTCTCCTTTTGTTTAGTCTTGTTCATGCAAAGTATTAACCCCACGGCGTTGGCAACTTGGAATCATATTTGAATAAAACCAAATAATGTCAAGTATGGACAGTAATACGCATTTTAATAAGAGTTTTGTACTAAATCATTTTGGTCATATTACTACCTTTTTCTAATGAAACTAATCAAAATTAAATTAACTATCTAATGATCATGTCTAAACAATCGTTAACAAAAACCAAGTAATAACTTCCTTCTAAAATGGAAGTGGGCATAACAATAAGGGCTCGATATTCATCGGAAAAAAATAATCTTACTTAAACTCAAATGTTGCTCAAAATGCGTACTAAATTTTGAGAACTAACTAGATAATGTTTATTTACTTCTTTAATTTTCAAGGGAAAAGGGACTAATATGTGACTCAAGTATGATATATTTCTCGTTAAAAAAGTGGTATATATATACCCATTAATTAAAAATAATAATTCTAAAATTCATCTTTTTTTTTTAGTTCCAAAAATTGCATGTTTTCTTGAAAAGAACACCTTACCTGTTTTGCTTACCCCTCCAATTAAAAAATGGATAAAGTAAATTTTAAGGACACGTGGCAGCCAATTTACAATTATTTTTATTTTAAAATAAACTCATTCAAATATGACTTAAATTAAAAAATGGGGGTATATTCGTCTTTTTGCCCATTTTCAATTTCAATTTCTTTTAAATACACGACCCATCTAAGGAGCGGGTATTACCCGGATCCGGCACCACTCTCCCAAGCTCCAAGAACCCATCCCTTAAACCTCTCAATTTCATGTGGAGAAGACCTTATCTTTCATGGCAGTTACACAAACCCAGTTCCCTGCTATGATGGCTCTCAAACTCAATTCTCCACTCGCTAATGGTTTTCAGGTGACCAACATTACCCACTTCTTTTAATATTTTTTCCCCATTATTATTAGACTTCGTTTTCTTCCATGTATATAAATTGAGAATTGCAACCACTTATAGAGTTCTGGTTTTTATTGAATTCCTTAATGCGTAGCGTAGACATATGTGTTTCTTGAAATAGTTAAGCATGTATCTGATTCTTGATTTAAAGAATTGGATTTCTTGACAATTAGTGGAATGTTTCTTTATTTATGGCACAGAGACATTTTGTATTGTTTGTGTACACTCTATACTCCCAGACCTACTTGTGGAATTGTTCTGGGTATGTTGTTGTTGATATATTTTCACATCCATGTAGAGCTGGTTGTTGAAACTTGATAGGCTCTTCTGTTTGTTCTTCTTTAAGTCATTTGTTCAGGTTCTTGTTGTATGGAAACCATGCTAATTCTATGTTTACATCTAAATGGGAATGTACGCTTACTTCATTCCATTTTTTGTTTGATAATTTAATTTGAGAAAGTTTGTAGCCCTTCATTTGGATTACTAGGTTAGTGGTTGTTCTTTGTCCATTGCCCACTACTACTAGTACAATTACTATTGTTGTTTCTTTTTTCTGTTTTTTTTGGTTCTTTTCTTGCTTTTGTTGCTCTTACTTTATTGTTATCGTTGTCGTTCTTGTTATTCATCTTTTCCTTTTTGCTTCTTTTCTCCTGTTTACTCAATCTGGATGACAGTCTCATTCTATCTTTGGCAGATTTTACCATTGTTGACTAAGTCTAATATGTGCTATTTGAGCATCAGATCAAATGGGACACGTCCGATTTCAAGACCTAAAATAATCTGCAATATGAACATAGCAGCTGGACGATCAGATGAACCTCACAAATTTAACTTGGAGAACGTAATAGACCAGGCAAGGAAATTGTGGGACAATACTCCTGCACCTGTCAAGAGTTTCCCTTGGAATAGAGCTCTGGACCATTTTGTTCAACTTATTCTTGACATTGTTTTGACAGTTACCAAATATTTGTATGTACCTGTACTTGTAGTTACCTCAATCAGTGAGTTGTCTTACTGTGCACATGAGAGGAAGCTTTATGTCACCCTGCTTCCTTTTGTTGCTGGTGTTGCTATTGCTGGCATCTTAAAGTCAGCAGCTTTGGAGTCATCTCCATATCTCAAGGTGATCGTTTTTGCTCTACATTGCACATGAAATTCCAGTAGAAGACTGTTGATGGTTAAATTCCATGTTGCTGATACAGTTCTGATTCATGCATAAAGTGTGTGAACATCTCATCTAAAAGCTTGTGTTGTAGGGGAAAGCACACTTTCGTTTTACTTAATTATGTCTTCTACATAAATAATATATCAAATATTACCAACTTAAATGCATCTATTAGATCATTGCTCAAACAAAACGAAAAGGTGATCTATTAGATTCCGTCTAGAGTTTCACTGCCTAGTTGGTAAACTTAGAAACTAGATTGAAAAAATGTACGCAATTAGTTTCTACAATAACAGACTCTTCCGTCTCTATGTTATTCTGCTTGCCTATCCTTGTTACTTTTTCCTGCTAACTTCAACTTATCCCAGTTTGGCTTTTTGCAATGATGGCCACATGTTTGCGCTATATGTCTAGAATTGTTCTGCTGCTTTGTCCAAGAATAGAACAACATGAACTGATTCTGGTTGTGTTCTGATATGTTTCTTGCTCTGTTTACAATGTTAGAATGCGGATGTTCCTTGGCATTTGATTGTCATTGGCCTTTTCTTCACACTGCTAAAGTTGCCGGGACCATATTATCCATATTGGGGTCGAATTTTTATCCCACACCTTGCAAATGGGGCATTGTTCAGAACTTTGTGGTTTGCTTTCCTCTGGTATAGAAGGCCTAGGAAGTCAGCAGAAACGGCGCTGCCTGATTCAGTAGTTGCTGATCCTGAACAGAATAGACTGTAGTAACTTTTTGGCGACAAGTATTTGAACCGGTAATAATATTTGTTCTCCTAAAATTAAATTCATTTCCGTATTGAAATTCGCTGCTACTTTGTGCCCTGAAAATGATACATGCACTTCTTTTGGTTATCAATAAAGAAAAATGATACAGGTGCCAATACTTGACAATAGGTGTTTTATGAATGAGAAAGGGAGAAAATTTTGCTGGGCGTTTTATTTGTTTAGAGACATATTTTTGTCTACTGTAAGGTGCATGTTTGCCCTTTTCATATTTTAAGGGTCAAAGGGAATCTGGAATGCAATCTTTTGCACTTGGTAGTCGTAAGTCTGCCTGCACTGAATCTCGGTCTCCCGAATAAAAGGTTTCCATTAATGATAATAGATTAATAGTTCTGAGAGTCAAAACTCGTATTCCTTCTGAATTGCATTAAGCTAAATTTGTGCCCTTTTTTACTTCCTTCCCAATTAAATGAATGTCCTCTATTCTAAGGTCTAGATTGTAATGCTTACTCAGAGAAGAGGTTTCTCTTGGCAGCTCTTGAATACTTTCAGCAACAATTTGAGCTTCCAACTTCAAAGGCTGTTTGAAATACATTTAGACTTAATGTAAATGTTATGATGACAAAGACATCCTATAATGTGTGGTTTCTTAACTATGCTTAAGTATACTTGTAATCCCTTTAAATAGTCTGTGTGATTAAGGTTTCTCTTCAATATTTGACCATTTAAGTAATTGACTTAACCTTTTGATGTGGAATTCTTCAATTATGAGTCTCTAAAATGTTGTTAATAGAAAAACGAGTTGCCTTTGATATTCAAACTGTTAAATGTTGTCAGGACAGCAATGCAAGTGATTCTTTGTTTTGGGTATCACTGTGTCGCCATTGGAAGTTTCTTTCATAGTTTAGAAAATAAGATATTTGCAAGCCAGTATTGTTGACTGATGAAATTATTTTTATCAGGGGCAAATCGTTACTTTTGGCAAATTTTACTACAGCAATCAATTCATTGGCTATTGGATCGACCGAGTTCTAAGGTATTTGGTTTTCGCTTCAGGAGGAGCTTTGGTTTTTAGTTCTAGTGCAGAAAGTGAAAGCTTCTTTGCAATTAAAAAATAGGTATCGCAGTTAATAATTGTCATTGTAAACGTTTTTATATTTATCCTCAGTGTACACGTCCTTTCACAGAAGTATATCTCCTGTATTGCTTTTACTTTGTTCTCACTGTAATTGGATTCCTATGAGTTTAGAGGTTATCCATTTGGAAAAAAGACCGTCTCTTGCCATTGACTTGATGCCCCTGAATGGCTGAGGTTTTCTCTGGATTGGGAGGTGACATTTATCATACGCGTCGAGCATGGTAGGACAGTAAAAGTGCTCCTTATGAGAGGGAAATGTTCTCAGATTGTGGAGCATATCTGAACTGATAACGAAAATATGTGCACGTTTGCAGGTGACATTGTGTTCAGTCTCTTACGTCATCTTAGATAGATATTATTGGAACCTTGATGGTGAGCATTGAAGTGGAGCATGTGATAAACAGTACACCAGAACAGTAAAAGAAGATTCAATAGATTATTTGAGCACCCAAGTTTAAGTTGGTAAAGAGGGCATTTGAGTTATCCACCATTTTAAGTTCTTTCTGATTCTAAGCTTCTTACAAACAGTCAAACCCTTAGTTGTTAATCTCTGGCTTAAGAATAAGGTTGAAAGATAACACAAGCAAGATAAACAGGGTACTTAATAAGCATTTAAATCATCTCTAGAATAATGTTTGAATTAAATCAGGATACTTTTATTTCATAAAACTCAAAAGTATAGTTAGTTGTTACAGAAGCTAAGAGGGGGGCCTACTCTTTGAACCCATACTATTTACTGAGATGTAACTGAACATAAACAACTATCTTAGACGAAGAGTAAACGCCTCACAATAGAAGACATGTCTTTGACTCCTCCATGGTTCCTGGAACGATGCCCTTCTAATGCTGCTGTATCTTCTCCAAACTTGGATTCTGGAAATATGAACCCTTTATGGCTGAAGAGTGTATCAATCAGGTTCTCCAAAGCCTCAGGGGTCAGTTGAAATCCATCCCAATGTATATAAGAAGCCCTATCAGAACATGTAGCAGCTCCGTCATCTCCACACTTCTTCTGCATATCAAAGTTGAACAGACCATCACTACTGCCACAACATGCCTTCATCAAAGTATTCTTTTTGAATCCCAGAAAGGTATGGTTCTTTAGAAGGGCCATGAACGCTTTGTAGTAATCTGCATATATGATGTGAACATCAGGGTATTTCATACGCAGCTCCAGAATTGCTTGCCAAAGGTGATCATTGTGAAGCTTTGCGAACATATTCAGTCCCTTGTGGCATCTGCTTTTGTCAATTGAATCGCCCTCAGGAAACAGAGTCCGATAACCCGGAAAGCAGCCCACGGGTACAATTCCAGAAACCACAACAGTTTTTGCTTCAGCTTCTTTGATGAGTCTTTCTACTGAATTCTTAATGGTCTCCACCACTTCAGGCACGAGATGGGACACCTCAGAAATAGATTTTCCATGTAAGAAGGCCTGCTTGTAGTCGTTGATGCCGGATTGATCCATAAAGATGAGTGCCTTCTGAAGAAGCTTGTTTTTTCCACAGTCATGAAAGTTGAAGCAATGTTTATAAAAGAACTTCATGAATGTGACAATCTGTGATGGGTCATGAGACTGAGGAGGTGGTGGGATGCCATTCTTGAGGAAGAAAAAGGGTTTCATGATGGTTGCTCCAGGGGTCGCAAAATTCAGGCCAGACTCTACGAATTCAGTGCCTTCTTGAGTGTAGGGTTGTGGAGAAGGCAAATTGAGGGTCACAGCAATATGATTAGCTGATGATGATGACAAAGAAGAATCAGCATCCCCTAAATTGTATATAAAATCAAACGGACCAAGTAGTACCGCTTCTTTCGCCATAGTGAAAGAAGAAACAATAAGAAGACAAGAAGAGAGTAACAACAAGATCAATAAACAACGGCTGCTGCATTGGGAAGAAGCCATCAAAGCAGAGAAAGAGAGAGAAATTAAGGAGAACAAAAGAGATTAGGGTTGTAAGGCAAAACTACTATATTTATAGAAGGTAACATCTTTCCTATGTTGATAGGAATTAGAATTTGTTGATTATAATTCGTTTCCTTAGTGGAATAGGATTAGAATTATATAGTTTTTGGGAAGAAATTTACCGGTTTCTTTTTTTTATAGAAACCAATTTCTCCAATTTTAACCTTTCCATATCTTGTAAAGAAACGGAAATTCTCTTTTCCTTTTTTACAAAAACTAATAAGGAAAATAAAAGAGATACAATATCTTTCTAGTATATTCTTTCAGGGAGCAAAAAAAAAAAAAAGGTCTTGAAGGAAGGAAGTCGAAGAAACAAGGAAATTTTGTTCTTTCTTGCTGTCTCCTGGTACTCACTGGTCACTACAACACGTTTTGCAACTTTAAAGACTGAAACCATGTAATCGCGATGCATAGTGTTTTATGTGTATTAGTTTTTGCAAGCAAATCTCTTGCAAGAACTGACTCAAAGAAGCATGACATCTGGAAAAAAAACGATACTGCAGTTACAAGGAACAACACGGTATTAATAATGTTCAATAAAGGAGGATGGATGCAATTTGCTTCAAAAGAATAAAGCATGTAATAATACTCAGGTAGGAATGTTTGTGTTGATTTATCGTAAAATAAATGATATGAACACAACATATTTCTGATTATTCAAACCAGCTCTTAACTATATACCTCCATAATCTCTAAACATACTTGCACATTCCATCATTATGATCTAATCCAAATTTTATTAATCTTCTGTTTCTTCTCTTTCTCGTGGAACTGCACCAAAGTTCTTAATTAGTAAGTCCACAATAAGTGGTACTAATTCATCACAAGGAACTGCCTTCTTGTATACTTCACCCAAATGTGAGTCGCTCCCTATTCTGCCTCCTAAGAAAACATCGGCGCCTTCCACAGTCTTCTTGTCTTTATCTCTAGTAAGGCATCCCATGAATCCAATGTCTGCAACTTGAACTTGTGCACACGTATTTGGGCAGCCTGTCCAGTGCATCCTTACTGGCCTCGTTAGAGATACTTGCCTTTGAACCTCTTCGGTGATCTTCAGGGAACGAGCTTTTGTTTCAATAATGGCTTGTCCACAAAACTGGTTACCAGTACAAGCCACTAAACCTTTCATCAGAATAGGTGGATCAGGTGAAAATTTGTTCAAAATAGGCTCTTTAACCAGTGCCTCAATCTTTGAGTTCTCAATGTTGGGAATAATAATGTTCTGTTCCACAGTCAGCCGTAGCTCTCCTGAGCCATACTCATCAGCCAAACGAGCTAGATCATCCATGTCGTCTGCTTGGACACGACCCACTGGAATGTGAAGACCAATAAAGCTATAGCCTTCCTGTTTCTGTGGATGTACACCAAGATAATCTCTTCTTTCCCATTGTTTCTGAACCAAGTCTTCCGGAGATGCTCTCTCTAGCTCTTGCTGAGGCATTCTCTTTACGACCTCTGCCCTGAATCCTTCTACACCCTGCATTAGTTGAAATTGGAGCAAGTTTAACGAAAACTCTGATCTACCTGATACCCTTCTAGATGAGAACCTATCAATCAGTTTTCACCATTACATGAAGTAGGACTTGCTATAGAAAACTATCAAATTAGAAAACTTTGTTGAGGCCAATTGTTAAAACTTAAGACAAAATATGCATGAAAATGGTCAATGTATCACTCACCAGTTCATCGATCAACCACATCATTCTACATTTCTGCCTGTTCCCTCTGAACCCAAGGTCTCTAAAAGCTTCCAGTATTGCCTTGCAAACCGGAACAACATCATCGGCTGGAACCCATGCATCAAGAGGAATTGCCTCATCACATCTTTTGGCACTGAAGAACCCTCCCACAAGCAGGTTGAATCCAAATCGTCCATCTTTTATGGCAGGCATGTATGCAAGATCATTGATATGAGGGTGCTCATAAAGATCATGAGACCCTACTACACACGGATTCCACTTCCTTGGCCTACAAACATTGCAAATTGAAACCACTCTAATTTTCTCACACAACAAAATGATTATAGCATAGGAAAACATATATACTGTGTATGGAAGACTTACAAGTTAGAAACAGCCGGATTGCCTCGTGAGTTACCAGTGATAAATTGGGAGAGCAAATTAGTGTAAGGTCTTGTGTCAACTATTTCTTCAGGATCAATTCCAGCCAGAGGATTTCCAACTGGATTCCTGACATTATCCATGCCACTCTGCAAACTAGTCAAGCCAACTTCTTCAAGTCCCTTTAGAATCTCAGGCACATCAGGCAGCACTACCCCACGAATCTGCCAATTTTGCCTTGTCGTAATATCAGCACATCCTTCCTCTCCATATTTCCTTATCACACTCGCCAAATATCGAGTCTGAGCACTTGTTGTTACTCCATTTGGAAGTTTCAACCTCATCATGAATCTCCCATCTGGTCACACAAATTTGGTAAAGAAAATCAGTGTTTTATTATGTAATATGGAGGGTTGAGATGTAGGTGATAGAGGCGGATGTTTATGTGAAAAATGATGGATTCAACCCAATACAGATATGCATGTGAAAAATTATACTACCACACCAAATACTCACTTTGTTCCCAATTTATGTGTGTTACCGTTCAGATTTCGAGAGTAACTTTTTACATTTGACTATGAATTTGGATATCAAATCTAATCACAAATTAATATTTAAAATTATTTAAACCCTCAAGTGTCATTGCTGTAACATATAGTATATATCAAGTTCCTGAATCTATAAAGTTTAAATTCTGAATCAACTTTTGATAGTTGAGTTAGTTATTACATATGGTGTGGAGTTGAGGTTGAGTACTTACATTGATTCTTTCTCCTATGGAAGAGGCCAAGCCACTTGAGCCTAACATCAATGTCATCCTTAGTAAGCTTCGATTGATCTATCTCTTCAATTGGAATCTTAGCTAACTCTTCAATACCATTTTCCATGAACAACTTCATAGGTTCCTTCTCAATCTTCACCTTCTCTTGAGGATTAATTCCTTGCCTAAACTGCTCTTTTAGTATCCAATATCCATCTTTTTCCTCAACTCTTGGTTCTAGTCTCTCAGCAGCAACCTCTGGAGGCCCCGCCGCAGCCACTGTCTGCGGCGGAGTTGCATTGAGCTTGACAATACTACTCTTGGAAAATCTAGTTGGATTTGGCAATGAAGGTGCCAAAAATTTGATAGAAAAAGATGCCATTTTGGAAGTTGCAAAAGAGATGTCAGAGCATTTTGTAGAGCTGTGGGAGTAAATGGATGTGTGGCAAAACGTTTAGTGGACTCTTGATTGTTGCAAAGGGTCGTTAATGTTAAAATAAGTTTGGACAAGAATTTCCCTTTTACCGTTAAACTTTTCAAACATTGTAGCAAGTTGGTGTCAGGTGACCATAAAATTTATAAATAATGTGTTATTGCAATGACCGAATTAATTAAGATTATTATACTAGAAACAACATAAAATGGTATGGTTATTTAATAAACAACTTGGATATGGGTGAAATATAAATAAATAGATTCACCCCTGCAAAGTCATGAGTTGAGAATTGAAATTGAACTATATGACAACAAATATATGTTGTAGAATTTCTCTACTCTTAATCAATATTTTGAATTTTACCCCTTTTAATATAGGTTAAAATTAGATTAGTTAGACCAGTGGAGTGGGATACCTAGGCCTCGTAAAAAAGCTAAGCATATTTGGTGTGTGATTTTAGTAAATTTAAGGGTACCCTTTTGGGAGTATGAATGGGTAAGAGAGGCGTGTGGCTATTGGTGATGATAAGAAATTAACTGGTTGGCCTCAGTTTTTCTACTTGACGGGAGCCCACTCTTCCTTGTCCTCGCATTCTTGGAATTCTACATCATAAGCAATAATTCAACTTCCTCCATTTCCTAAATACAAAGATGTTTTATGATCACTAGAGAAGAATTTTTATTTTCCTTATAAGAAAAAAAAAACAAAGAAATCTTGTTAAATGTTTTCTTCAAATTTAGATATTTCAGGAAAATATTATGGAGAATAAGATATGAATTCTCATTTCACGCACCTATATCCTGAATAGAACAAAGGTGAATATTATGCTAAATATTTTTATATAATAATAGTAATGAAACACTTGGATCTTCTTCAAAATTGGTAAATGTAATTATCCTAAAAGAAAAAATTAAAAACTATTCCACCGTGAATGGTTATCACCAACCTTACGGGCAATATTATGGCATAATAAGTCTACAAATATACGTACCATTAATTTCAGAGACAGGAAAAAGCAGGTTAGCAAGAAGAGCCAAGAGTCCAACATACAGAGGACGCCTCACTTGTATTGGTCCTGAGGCTGATTTGCCTACCATAACATGTGGCCTAAAGTTTTTTGTCATTATCTTTGCCCACGATGTTATGATTATTTGTTGCTAAAGATATTTAAGAGAGACAAATTATTTGACACATATGATTTAAAATAAAAAAAGATATTTGTGCGAGTGTTAGTTATCTCATTAAAAATAAACTTTGAAATGAATTATTAATTCTACTATAAAAAAAATAATAATTATATCAATCTAACCACATATAATGATTAATGAGGGAGAGGTAAGTAGTTAGAAGCCAATAAGTTTTTCAAAGATGTCCATGAGAATTTAGCATCTGTTGTTAAATTGCATCAGAAAAAGGTTAAGTGAAGATATATGGAACGGGTACAGCAGAATCCAGTAGCATAGACCCAAACTCTGTATGTATATTAAAAAATCAACTAAAAATGTACATATGGAAACTGTGAACCAGTTGCACAAATAGGTTCTGAGAAACAAGGTAACTCATAAATTGCAATTTTAGAAAAGGAGAAGGAAAATGAAGACTGAAAACTGAATCTCACACCTATAATCAAAGACTCAACGGTATTATATGCCTTGGTGGTAATTTACCTACTAAAAGACAGTAGGTGGCATGCAACTGCTACTCATGAAAGGATGTAAGGTAACCCCGAGCATTCTCAATAAGTATTATCATCTTGCACCTTCCTGAAGTCATCAACCAACTAAAAAGAGGGAAATGGTTTTTCGAGCTATAACAGAGTGCAAGAAAATTGCAAAATTTCCAGATATATACACACCAAATATACATAGCTGATCCAGGTTCATAATTATACAGCAAAGTTCTACAGTAATTTATCTCATTTGCTAACGAGTATCTGGCAGAATAGATACGTTATGTACATGTGTGGGAAGACTGAAAGATCATATTCCCAGAAGCAAGTAGAAGTGCCTTATGTACATGTTACCGAACAGTATATAAAATCACCACTTGCTTAAAGGCTCCCAAATACTTTGTTATCATCAGATCACACCTGAAGCAAGTGAAGAGTGGCTCAAACACTTCCCAGACGAATCAAATGGTACATGCTGCTTTCCATATATTAACACCTCTCATACACAGCATCATCATGTCAGCCCATCCCATTAAGATAGGAGATGTGTTACTCATTTAACCTGTACACTTTGTTCTAGTAGCCAGCCAAATCAGATCATTAGTTAGTTTCACCTTGAAAAATGACCTCCAATATTTCATCATAACCCTTTTAGACATAGAGGTAAAATTATGATATTAATCATACAGTGCATCTAGTAGAAATGTGAAAAGCCGAAGTGAGTTCCACAAGAAAAGGCCTCATAACCGTGAACGGCGGAAGATTTTGATGGCATTTAGAGGTGAATCCTTACGCACTGAGGAAAATGGTTGGCCTTTTAAGGAAGAAGTACACTTAACATCCCAACCTTCAACATTCTTAGGAACACAAGCATCAAAAAGGATTTGGCCAAGCACAGTGTGTGCACTTAAACTGGGATTTGGCCAAATAGGCAGATTTTTTCTTTCTTCGGAGGAGGAGCCAGAATCACTAACATTATGACGGTCAGATGAGCTTGGCAAGAAAAAGTGATCCTTTGGTCCCCCTGCAACTCTTCTAAAACTTCCATTCGAGTCAGCTGCTGCATTTTGGAGGTCACAAATCATGTGAGATATTTCATCATGCATATCATCCAAGCCATTTCTCTCTCCTAGTTTCCTAATTCTGCTAGAGAAAACTGAAGTTGCCTGAGCAAGTAGTTGATCTATAGCAATGCGGTACTGGATGGGATCACTCTTGTACATGCCTGCAAGATTACGATAAATGTTTGACGCACACGTTCAAAAACATGGAACTCAGAGAAAACTGGAACCAACATTATATCCACGGAGTAACCGGAGAAAACCAAAAGGGATGCAAGCGCTAAATACAGAAAACAGTGTGTCAAAAGAACAAAAATGCTGAAACGCCGTAATGATATGACAAGAATGGAGAATAGCAAGAGACTAATGTACTATCAACTGACCTACGTGACAGGAACTCTTCCACATTATCATTTTGATATCTGCCCCCATGTCTTGCAAGCTGTGAGCAAATTTACATACAGATTGATATGGTGCAATATCATCATTTTCTGAGCACAAAATGAGAAAAGGGGCCCCAAAACTCTGCAGGGGAACAGGATAAATCAACTAGGAGGGATAACATATTAGGACTTCCAAAATGACTTCCAGCTAGTTGAAACTTACAACTGAGGAGTAAAGAGTTCGCCAATACTCAGAACGCTGGGATCCAAACCTAGTAATGAATAGGGCATCTAATCCAGTAGTAAAACCTTTCGCAACCATAGACAGTAGCTGTGTGGAGCCGGGGAACTTTAGAATTGTGGGAGGTACAGCAAATTGTGCTCCAAAGTCTGCAGTGAAATCAACAGGACAAGAATCATAAATTTGACCTGAGATGCAGTTAATGACCAATTGGCTGTCCTCCTGCAAAAGAGTGAAGATCAATAAATAGTTAATGCGATCAATAATTTATCACAGGGGAAAATATGGATCTCTGAATACATAGAAATATATGTATTCCAACCTCACAGCAGATTTAAAGAATTGCGTACCAGATTAACTTGAGCTTCAGATCTCCCTTTAACAATCTGCATCAACGGAAAGTATTAAACGCATTGCTCTCCAATAACCAAAGACCAAGGACTTTATCCTTAGGTCAACATGATTTGCTGGTCAAACCCACAAGACACCTCAACGAGGTAGCATAGGGGATGCAAACACACAAAAAGAAAGGATGCATTCAACCAGAAGTGAAATAGTGTACATCGAAAAGTCTTATGAGTGATTGTCGAAGTCACTATACCTGAAAAAACTTATACATGCAGGCCTTAGAACCACCAGAAAGAGCTGCCACAACAACTGGACAAGGCCGACATCTTAGCTCCTAGATATTTAAAGATAAGAATGTTAGAACATGAAAATGGGAAATCTGGGCCAACAAATTACTGATCTACTGCATGTTATGACTATATCATCATAATCCCATCACCGTTCATAAATTAGGTTTCACAGATTCTGTCGCATATAGTCAACAAAACCCTATAGGACAAAGTATACTAACATTAGCAAAAGCAAAGGTAAACAGCTGACCTCGACAAGCTCTCTCAGAAGAGAATATGCCAGTGATGTAGCCTTCTCAGTTATGTATCTGCATAGATTATTCACTGCTCAAACTTTTGAACTATCCACCAAAAAAAAGGAACAAATAATATCCATCGGTGTACACTGTTCATGATGCAGCATTAAAACAAGAAACAAAATCCAGATCATGATATATTTGCAATACAGGAAATCAGAAAAGAAATCAATATATGATCAAAATCATCTTGATGCCAATGGCTATATAAGCATCAAGAATAGAGATGCATTACACTCAAATTCCCCCCTTGTTGATCTTCAATTGTTAAAAATTTCCATCATTACCAAACACACAGTGCCTCTTACTAGAACGTTTAAATCATACTGCTGCCACATGAGAATCACATAACATCTCCACCATGCCCATCTCCTGACCCAAGGTTTCTCTATTGTCTCCTTCAATCACATAAAAGATAAAGATAATCCTTAGCCTAAACTGGCAATCCTGAAATCAATCTTCAGCAGTCCAACACCAAGTGCATCTCAACTTTCGAAGTTCCAAACCAACAATAGTCTTGGCGGAAGTTAGAATGGCAAGACACAATATACTTGCTTCCTAAAGAACCACAGATTTCATCTGAAGAAAGTTGCAAAAGATTAATCTGCTCATGTACATCATCGAACTCTCTATTTCCTATCATCGAAAAGGTTTAATGTGATGCCACTAAACTTACCAACAACAGGAATTGCCTGTGTCCATTAAAACTCCAGCATGCTCCATTGCATAACCACAATTGTAAACTCAAATCTAAATTAAGCTACTTAATACTCTAAAGGGAAGACAACTAGTCAAATACAAAATGCGCCTAATGTTCCCTGTATCAGGAAGATAACTAATGTATGTGATGTGAACTCACTAAACAATCAGATCTAAACACCTTACCACTGTATGAATACAGACTCAATTTTCAATTACTAAATATGAGCACTCAAACCAATTTAATTCAACACAATATATAACCACTAACACCAATTTCAGTACTAAAATACGACAACTGAAGCATATAGTCCATACTAATAGGCTTGCAAGCAGTTGTAGTCATTAGATATTCTCCTAATCTAGCTTTGAGGTTTACTTGCAAAAACACAAAACAAATGGAATGATAAAACCACAGATAGGTCAGAATTTGCACAATCACTCTCCTAATCCGAAAAAAAAAAGAGTTCAATTGAGCTTACAGGGTAGCGAAATCGGCAAGGCAGACAAGAGAGCTCCAACCAAGAGAAGCATAAAGATCAACATAGCTCTTCAATTCAGTTTCCTGAATTGAAACCCAAGCGAAGATTATCACAATTCCTTTGACCTTTTCATCGGAATTCCTCTCCCAGTAAAATCTTCCACCGTCTATTGACATGGCCGATAGAACAAAAACTCCGATAACAAAATCAAGAGGAGGAAGGTGAATCGGAAAGTAGAGAGAGATGACGGTAGAATGTGGGTGGTGTAGTTGGTGCAATATCGCACATGTGCCACCTCAGATTGTCAGCACGCGTTTAGGATGATTATCCTCCGCCATTACTAGAAAAAGTCAATAACGCCGTCGTATTGTAATAAACCTGTGATATCTAAATGTATCAAATGATGACGTGGAAATTATACTAATCAATATATACTCGGATTTGGATATGATTCAGTATTATACTTACTTCCCTAAATGCGGCTGAAACAACGAAGGCTCAAAAGATAATCACTTTATTTAGTCTTATAATTATGATTAAGAAATTAAGAAAAATACATAACAAGGTATCAAATCAAGCATATTCTTCTCTGTCTGAGAATAAGTTGCTATCAAATTAAAGATTATATTATTAATCCATGTGTATCTACAATATCCAATTTTGATAGGTCAAACTCGTTCCTTTATAATTTTTTATTGGAGCCTTATGTCTTAATTTCCTACATCTACCTCCTCCCCCCTTTTCATTATCCGGTATGATGGAAATGTGATATTTTTACTTTTATCTTTCTGTGTCAATTATAATTTATATGTGATATTGTTTAATTAGAAACAAAATGTAAGGGGAAGATGATTTATATATCGATGATCATAGATGAATTAATGTATCATATTCAAAGGTAATTGTTATAGTGTATGTTATTTGAAGATGATATAATATTCATTAATATTGAAATACATGACGAAGTTAACGATAGGTTGAAGGTTTGAAGAAAGATCCTAGAGTTCAAAGGGTTCAAGTTGAGTAGTGTACTCTAACTGCAAATTCTGCGAAATAACTCACATGGCAATATGGGGAAGTGAAAATGAATACAAAAAACATCTCTATAAAGTTCCAAGTATTTTGAATTTTTAATCTAAGAATATAGAAAATTTGATGATAATGTTACTCATTATATATCAGTGGGGTTAATGAAATGGTGCCTCACACTGACTTTTTATGTAATAAAAATGTGACACCAAAACTTAAAAGTAAATTTTTATATACAAAGTTATTGTTAGGCCAACCATTTTGTATTAGATGTAGTTTTGACTGGTCAAAAACTCGCAATCCAAAAGGATGTTAAGATAAGTAGTCGGGCATTGTTTAATTACTGTATGGTTATTATTTCCCTCGAGCATCATATTTTCTTATTTATTACTTCATATTGCTTTCGTACTTGCTTTTTGTATGTTTTTACTCAAGCCTTAGATCTATCGAAAATAACCGATTTATCTTTACAAAATAGAAGATTTGGCATACACTTTTTACCAGATCTGACCTATGGGATACATGCATTGTGTAAGTTGTGGTAATTACAATTTCTTAAACATTCTCTAAATACTTAAAAACTTTTTGACATGAAATTTCTATTGTTCATTGGAATATTAAAAAATAATAATGTTGAGTTGGAGATTATTATGGGATGGGGAGAGTGACAGATTATTGGACTAGAAAAAAAATGGAGCACCATTGCAGTGTGTTAGTCTATTTGTAGGGAGGAGTGTGGGCGCAGGGTTACTGGCACTAGCTTCAGCAGAAAAGCAAATAAAATGTTTACTGCTCACTCCACTAATATACATGGTCCCCAACCCCTATACTTTTGTCTGCTACTTTATAATTACTCTCCACTCTCCATCAGCACTGAAATCCATTTTTATGATCATACTTCGAAACTAAACTGTTTAACCAACCTTCTTATTATTTGATTGATCCAATATTATTATATTAACAACATTCCCTCTCTATTTTGAATGCATCAGATCCAAAGCACATGGAAGTCAGCTCCACGGCACGTGCACACCTCCCCCTATACTAGTAATTCAAATTTGTGATAATGCTACCAAGTCTAATTACAAAATAGTTTCAAGAATATTGGTTCATGTATTTTGTTAAACAAGGTACACTTCACATGTGATTGGTGGATTTTTCTTGCTTCACACAAGGGTCCCATGGAAAGGTACATACATACATTTGCTTTCTGTACTTATTCCCACATTTTTCTTCTTTTTTCCTTATATGGAGTCTCTTTTGAAAAAGAATAAAAAAACTTTATGCCAACAATCACACAGATCAGCAAGCCAAACAGTGTACCCAATTAGTTCTATAAACTAGCTTCCGCCTTTCTCTATTCTTGGAAAATTTTCTCTCTTTTGTTTTGTACCTTACCAGTTTTGATCTCCCAATAAAATGTTCTAACAGTTGACTATGTCCTTTTTAACTGTCTTTTCCAACTACTATATTTCTAGAGTAAAACAAAGCTAAATACTTGGAGATATTCAAGATTACAAGACAAAATATCTATGAAATTAATTAGATCCCCACTCCACCAACTAGCAAGTTAAGCAAACCAGACATATTCATATTTTTGTGGCCGGTGGGCAAATATCATTTACTTCTTTCTTTTAAAATAGTATATGCCCATCTCTTCAGAAAAAATAAATGACAAAAATCTTTAAATGGATCGATCCACTAAAGTCCAACCAATAGTCATATGCATGCCCACATTTAAATGGACGCGCGCTCCTTCCTCTCCACAAAAAAGGTAAAAAAACAAGGAAAGTACATTCGACACTTCCAACCAGAGAAAAAAAAAAAACACAGGCATTCAACATTTACACAAATTTGTTATCCTTTCCCCTTAAAATAAAGCCAAAAATACGCCCAAATAAAACAAACAAAGTGGACAGACAACACAACAATGCTAATTTTTATAGTTTGTATATTCAAATTAAAATTCCAGATCGGTCACCATCTTTTCCTGCCCAACACAGATAGATAATCACTGGCTCGCACAGTCAGTCTCAGTGTACTTCTTACCATCCAAAAACAGAACCAAACAGCACACAATTTTTAATGCAGATAGTTCCTAAAATGGGAAGGTGCAAATTGCAGAGACACGAAAGAAACAAGGTTCAGTTTATAGCGACTACCTAAAACCAAAAGCTTACCAACATTATAAATAGTTCTTTACACAAAGTGGAAAGCACGACAATGGAGTAAAAGATTAAAGCTACACAAGCCCTGAAACAGTCAAATAGTAAACTGCATTGATCTAAAACTACGACAATGGAGAAAGAAATTCAAAAGGATCAGAGTATTGGATTCCGCCCCTTCAGCAATTGTACTCTCATCTCTATTTCTCTTCATTCATTTATTCTTCAAGGCTTCAAACTAACCCACTGGTAACTTCCCTCTAACGGAGCGTCCTTCACGATATCGTAATTGTACCTGCAAGCACCATTACAAGGAAATAATTACTAGCATATCCTTTTTTTCACCTTTTTTTGGGTCACACTAAAATGAGCCTGTGCAGTGTATGTTTACTTATCATGCGCACCCAAGCTTTTAGCACTTACTTTTCTGCGAATCTTTTTTGTTCGCGCTTTTCCGCTGCTGAAAAGAATTCTTCGATCTCCGCTTCTGGTGGAACCTTCGACGCAGACAGTTGTTTCCTGGGAGCACTGGCAGACGAAGATGATTTTTTGGTTGTCGTGGATGATGACTCCATATCTTCCGAGTCTCCGCAATGCTCACTAGGTGGATTCGGTTGATCAATTGGCTTGAAATTTTCACTGCTCCAAAAAGAAAATTGAGAAATCAACGATAAAATAAATAAATAAACAGAAACGCTTTTCTCTACATCTAAACACACGTAAAAACAACAATTATATAGAAGATGAAATGAACTCAGAAAAATAATGGAGTTACGGTTTCCAGTTGGAGAATGAAGAGACACTCACAGCCAAAGAGCAATTTATCACTTCAAATTCTGAAAGAAGAAGAAACATATAACAACGTAATGTTTACCTGGAACCGCCGTTAAAAGAAGCCGAATTGTCCGTTCCGAATTTCTCGGCCTGCCACAATTCAAATTTTAAAACCGAATATCTTTTGAATTTATTCAAGCAGTTATGGCATATAAGAAAACGATTATTTAAATAAACAATAAATTTGAAGTAAATGCATTCTCGCATTTAACCTCACCTTCAGATCTAACGATCTCAAAATACTCTTCATCATAACTTCACCAGACTCGTAACAACTCGAACACTGCGAATTCGTCGGAATATGAACAGACGTTACAGATGTAGCCGGCGAAGCTGAATTCTCACTAAAATCAACGTCTGTCACAGAACTAAATTTTCTTCTCTTAGTTGAAGAGCTCATAGAACAATTACTCGTAACCTCCTCTTCCACATCATTATCTCTTATTCTCAAACCTCCATTTCCAAGCTCCGTCACCTTCATCCCACCATTGATTTTCTCGCATTTCTTAAGAAACTCTCCCATGGTAGCTTTCATGTATTTACATTACATTAGAATGAATAAATATGAGTATATAAAAAATATGAATTTACCTTGGAATGAAAAAGTAACAGTCTCTTTCCGTCTCTTTCAAGTAGCAGTGACAGCTGAAATTAGTTAGAAAGCAGAGTAGGGGTAAATTAGGAAATTCAAAAGTAGATAGATTTAATCAACGGTGGAGATTAAATTAGGCGGTTACGGGAAGAGAAACATGTGGTCCTAGCTCCGTTAACGGTGACAGCAGAATCACATGGCAATGCCGTTAAGAAGATCTGGCCGTTTCATATGAGAATGATTACCGAGAGATAGACGAATCAGTGATTGACACGTAAGGAAGCAAATTAACCGGGTGATGCCGGTTGTAGTAACCGGGAGTTAACCGAGTCGGGTTAGAAAGTTGGTTACAATTAGGCAGAACCGAACCGTACAAATAAATTCATGCAAATTGTTTCCAAAATGCCTTTCTGGTAAAAAGCAAACAGTGCTTTGTTCATCAACTCTATTTTTTTAGTTTTTAAAAGAAAAATTAGTTTTCTTTCTTTTCAACTTCTACTTGTTTTTTTTGAGTCTCAAAGTACTATTTCAAGTACTTAGTTATGTTAGATGGATTTTTTCCCCTCTTTTTATCGCGATAAGATTAGAATTTTCAGAGATAAACAGTTTATTTACAAGCATGAAATCTTTAATTATATATAAATAAAATATGAAAACTAAAAAAAGTATTATATGTCATAATAATTTACAATCCAAAAAGAATTATGTCAAAGTCAGACTTATCTAAATTTCAAAATTTAAAAATTATCATATAAATAATGTAGAGAACATAAGATACTTATTAAATTAGTCATTTAGACAATTTAGAAACTTATGTTCATTTATAACCAACATATTTCATATAATTAATTTAGTAAATTTAATAAGATAAAAATATGGAGATGTTATTAGACACTTCAAACAAAAAAACAAAAAAAACCCCAAAAACCCCTAGAAAATAATTATTGGAGGCTACAATTATATAATTATTTTATGTTTAGTTCTTGTTTGGTCCAAATAATAGATAACATGCATGCCATCACAATTTTCAAGAGGGAGAATTAATTTGGAAGTTGATGACACACAAAATTCTAACTCTCTAAAAAATGTGCTAAGTTCCAAAATTGTTCCTTCTGGAAATCTTGTGCTAATGTATAACACAAGAAACTTCTATATCATTTTTTTATTTAAAAAAAATAAAATGGAGTAATTGTTGGGTTTTATTTGCCCTGATTTCTTAACATAAATAGCATTTCTTTCTAGGAAAATGTTTTGGATTTGACTAATCCTTTTTTATGGTTAGGAGAAAGGTTTTGAACTCTACTAAATTAGAGGCAATGTTCTTCTAACTTATAAGCATACAATGCGTCTTAAAGACTTTCAGTTTGGTTAGGGGGGAAGAATTTAGGTTCACAACTTGATATGTTATCCTGGTGTAAAATCTACAATGTATTCCGAGTGATTTGGTTTTGGGTGTTCCCTCGTATTCGTACTCTTCCCATATTTATAGTGATTGCTCACTCCTTTGTGGACGTAGGCTCGATTGGACCCCGAACCACGTTATTACGTTAAATCTTTGCTGCTCTTTGGTATTTTCTCGTTGTCTTCCTTACCGTGGTCTTTTGAGGTTTGCTTCTATAGCTTCCACATTACACCTGCTATTTCACATCCTAAACACGTAATATAAATGGCAATATTCATAGTCTAAGAATTAAATAAAAGAATACAAGGAGTGTCGATAAATGACATTTTCTAATAATGGAATACTTTAGAATACTTTAATTTTGGAAATCTTCCTCCTATACCACTTCTTATTTTCTTATAATATATCCAACAAAAAAATTTAAAAAAGATTTTAACATAACGACAAAAAACAATTATCAGCTTTAAATACTGGAGAGTTGTTGGATGATTCAACATACTTGCAAGAATCGAATTTTTTTTTTTTCATTTATTCAAGTTTTTGGGCCATCTTATGTTTTTTTTAAGAGATTCTCACATTATAGGACCGATCATATTAAATTTTCTTAACATATGAGATACATAAATTTTTCTCTCATAATTGTGAAAGTAATTTTGTTCATGTAAATTGGCACCATGTATTATCGTAGAAAATATTCTATTTTATCGTTATTGTAATGTTATATTAAATATAATATTGAGTTTGATTGTTATTTAAATATTACTAATCATATGTAATGACAAAAGAATCTCATTAATTAGCGATTGATTTGGTGCTGCATTATTACCTCATTTTTTTTTATGTTTATTACTTAATAATCCTATTCTATTTTTTAACTTATCATTTTCCTATAAAAATATTAGTGTATACGATATGATACAGATTTCTTAGCTCCTCCACGATCTTTCAATATATCGATAACAATGTACAAATAATTCAAGTTAGACAAGAGATAGAAATGTAATTTCAAAAAAAATTCTTAACCGGATGTCATGGGAATTAGGCAAGTACGTAGGTACATTATAATAAGGTTGAATTTATAATATGGCAAATAGGTTAGGTTATTAGGTTTGTGAAAAAGTCTCCATCCATGCACGATTCATATATGTTATGGCACTAAATTAATTTTGGTATAGGACAATGTGTGTGTTTAAAAGGAACTACATTAAACTCCTTATTGACTTAACTCAACTTATTTTATAAATTTTTAAATCTTAAATCTAATTACCTCCAGTACTACAGCCTTTCTTCACCCCCCCCCCCCCCCTTATTTCCTCCCCCTTCCCCCCCCCTCATAACATAACAAAAACATAAAGAACCATAAGGAAGGACGTACGCTATCCAATTCGAGAAATTAAATAGGGAGAAATAAATAAAGAAAAATAGAAGTAAAAAGCACTTCTCAGTATATTATTTTTTTTTTGTATATATATAAAAAATATCTAGTAGATATATAACTCGAGTACTCAACAATAACAAAGGAATCTCACCGGTGTGGTCTGAGTACATATCATGTATGTAGGTAGAAAGACTGTTTTCAAAAGACCTTCGTCTCAAATTAACTTAAGTAAATCAAGAAATTATTTCACGTGTCCATTTTATAAAATAATTTTTATAATCGTAACTAATATCAGCTTACACACGTCCCATCAACATAGATACTTAGCTATCATATAAATTGGTAAATAAGTTAATTAGGAGTCTTTAACAGAAAGGGAAAAAGAGTGCCTAACAATCCTCATATAAGACAATTATTAAGTTATATAACTGTGTATCGAGTTAGTTATAGATAGAAATTTTTTTACCAAACTAAGTTATTATATAAAATAATTTATCAAAAAATAACATATATTTTTTCCCAAAATTTTACAAAACTAGTATAAACGTATTCACAATAACGTTTTGGGCCCACTATTTCAATTTTAAAAACTAACAGCGTTGTTGATATACGTTAATGTGAGTAAATTTTACTCTAAAACGTTTTTTGAGTAACGTGTACTCCTAAAACTTACTGTACGTAAGTTTTAAGGATAGACGTACTCACAGTAACGGTTTCTAGGAGTGTAAAACGTTATTGTGAGTAACGTATATAATCTGACCCGTCAACTTTTAAAAATAAAAATATACCATAAAACTAAACGTTTACGGTGAATACCGCTTTATAACTAGTTTATAAAATTTTAAAAAAAATCTTATTTTGGTGAATTAATTTATATAATGGTCTTAGTGTGGTGCCTCTTTTCTAACGCAAACCATACAAAGGCCATTAACCTTAACACCTTTTCACCTTATATCTCTTAAATAGTTAGGCAAAAGGAACTAATCAAGTTTAAAGAAGAGAATTTTTATTCATGGAGAAGTCATTTTCTGGTATTTGATACGTGATATTTTTTAATGGAAAAAAAATCATCAGAAGGAAGAAAATGCTTCCAACACTTATATTAGTCTCTCGCACTCAAAATTTTCATCTTGTTGTTATCTTAAAACATTATTTTTGTTTGTTTATGCAAAGGAATTTGTAGTAGATTGGAAGGCACATAGGATTCCCCACTATTGATAAGTTAAGGGGTGTGGCACATATCAAAGGAGTTATGTGTAGAGAGACAAGGCCCCCTAAAAACAAGGGTAAATGTCTCTTTACATCTATTTTTTTACTAATTGTCTCCACATGCCATATGTGGAGGACCACCTCATCTTTTTACTACCCAAGAAGGGAACTCCTTCGCTGTAGTCAACAATTCAACAAAATTGCTATATACTACTGTTGAGCTAAACATAACATGAACCATTCTAATGTGAAAAACAATGCAGAACATTTGAGTGCGTAGGTGAATTTATCATAAATTGACTAGTGTTTTACCTACTCTAACATGAGCCAAACTTTTAGCACCCCCAGTTACTTCTCCTCCCCCCCTCATTGCTGAAGGAATGCCTAAGGTTCCACAAAGGACTCTTTGGAAAGACGGATTTATATGCTAATACTCAGGGTTTCAAGCAGTTAGAAATAGTACAATTAAGCAAAGTTGAAGTAGAAATGCCTTGCAAGTATTATTAGAGAACAATTATGGTTGGAAATTCTACAATCCTTAAGAGTCGTTTGATAGGAGGTATTAATTATTAGATATAATAATTAAGAAAAATAAAATGCAAAATTATATTACCCTGCATTTGGTTAGAGGTATTAGCCCGACCTGGAATAACTTAATTCCAATCAAACAACCACCGGGTGTTTGCAATAGCAATTTCAACCGATTTTTGACTCACCCATAATGATCGTCTGGAAATAACTTATCCCAAGATAACGTACTTCCAACCAAACAACCACCGGGCATTAGCAATAGCAATTCCAATCGATTTTTGACTCGCCCGTAATAAACCCATATTCAACCTGTAAAAAGATTGAAATGGGTTAAAAACCCATTGGGGTCTATTAATATCCAGCTGAGCTAAACTGTACCACTTATCACACAGACCAAACAATGGCTAAATGTAAAACAAAGTCACTGACATAGTTTCTTTCTAACTTATAAAGGTTAATTATAACATTGCAAAATAACAAGTATCTTGAGACTTGTTTCTTAAACTTAAAGCAGATAAATTGATCTGTTAAAAAACTGTAATCTTGAAACTTCCCAGTAAAGTTTGGGTGGCTATTGGATTAATAAATATATTGGCACACTGATTTCTTTGCCTTACAAAGCTTCTGTAAAAGCTACTATGTTCTCAAGAAAAAAGAATTGGTATTCTTCCTGATTCTCTAGTCTTTTTCCTCCCCTTCTTGGCTTCCTTTCGTTTATTACGGGATTGAGGAATTACTAACTAGAAAACTAATGCATACAAGCATTTCTCCCGAGAAAGAACTTGATCAGCAGTCAGAGTGCTCTTTCTTGGGGGGGGGGGGGGACTTCCACAAGAAAGTCTCCCTCGAACGCTCCTGGTTGGCTTGCACTACACATCATCTGGTATGTCTACAGAAAACCACCCCTTTATCTTTAACTGCCTCCATGACGTCTCCAAATTTCCTGAAATCTTCCAGACTATTGACAGAAAAGAAGCATGATTAGTATAAGTTTATACAACTCATATGGAAGAATGTGAAACTGCTATTGCACAACAGGTATATTATTGCAAATTTGATTACTAATTTTCAACACATTCTATATAGATCATTTCAGCAGGCTGAGCAGTGCTGCATAGAAAAGCACCAAACTATACATGTGTGATGTGTCATACCATATATGAAAACAAAATTCAGATGAATTTGGTTCTACGTTTAAATCTAAAATAGAAAATGCATACATATCAGCCAGAGACACCAGTTACACATATGTCATACCATATCATGGAAACAAAATTGCACTTAAATTTAAAACTATGTTAAAACCCTATGGCATTTGCTGTTGCTAGAAAATCATGTACTTAACATTACTTGCACTCACTTATTACTTATTATAGATCAATATTTAAGCTAAATACAGAAAGGTTCAACACTTTTACCTTGTTGATAATATCTCCTCACGTCTCCTTTGTCTTTCTTCATCTGTTACTCCCAGTAAATATCGTAATAAACTGAGAGCATGAGTGAACATCATTAGATTCAATACAAACCAGAGAACATTATATCATGAACAATGTCAAGAAAATTCTCAATTAGCACACAGACTGGACAGACTACCAAAGGTTCAAAAACCTACTTACTCTTTCCTCAGACGCTTATCGATTGATAAACCGTTGGACATGGCCCATTTACGGATGAAAGAAAGGATAAAGAGATTAAAGAAGAAATTACTAACTTGAAATCCAATCCTAAAAGTCAAAAGATTTAAATCAAGAAAATAGAGTAATAGTAAAGCAAAGTCATAGTAAAATACAACGATTTTTCTAAATTATATGTGAAATTGATCCTCATGTGTTTGGTAAAGAAAATAATCTTATCCTTTGAGAATAATAACAAATGGATTACGTTCATTGGAATATGAAAACATGACTAAATAGGTCCGTCTAGCCCTATAAAAAGGAAAAATGCAAAAAAAGAAATTGTATAATTTGCACTTCTTCAATTATTATCTTGCATGTAACCAACTGAAATCCAATTGTTCCTATAAGTTTAACTCATGGCAATCGTTATCAATGGATCCAATGGATATTGATTTTTGCAATTGCAAATAAATAATAAGCTGATTATTCACCTCCTACTAAAAAGAAAAATTATTATCCCTCAAAACAACAGCAAATATCATTCATTTTGGTAGTTCAAAAATATTTTTTTTTGCCTCCGTATTAACAGTTCTATCTATAGACCACAACAAATTAAAAACAGATCAAGCCTAACTAATCTGAAAAAACACAAAATATGCAGGCCTACAATAAGGACGTCGTGAAGAAAAAACATTGACAAGATATTTTGTGTGTATTACCAAACAGAACACCTAACATTTACGGAATTAAAAGAACCCTTCCCAAAGCACTCCAACAGTACTAAGGTAAATAGTAATACAGAATCAGGTTCAATATTGACAAAAACAAAAAGAAATTTTAATTGAAATGATCTAGCCTAGCGAATTGATAATTAGAGAATGGAAGCATAGGAAGATGTTCTTGCACTCGGAGAGTAATATGAGAGCACAGAATAAGACTGGTCATCCACTTACCTACTGTATCCTTTGGCGTCAGGCAACTGGTAAGAATCTACATCTCCAATAGTCCCAATAATTGCCTTTGTGAGTGCATCATTATCCATTTCAAGTTCTTTAAGGAAACTACTGGTTCCGTCATACACATCAAGTGTCTTCAATAAATTTGGGTCTCGGTAGGATAAAAATGAGAATACCCCTGATGAGCCAAAATATAAGATGTTAGCTAGAGAGACTTTGGACCTGGAAGTACATCTTCAGATAAGATGAACACAAAACCGTACCTGAATGGGAGTCAAAACTACAAAATCCTCCATAAGCTCCACCACTAACACGTACACGATCCCAGAGCCATGTATTACTTATATAATTAGAAATAACATAAGCACTGCCTTTAAGCTCATAACCAGCTTCATACAGATTAGCTGCTTTTCCAACATAATTCACCTATAAGAAGTATCCCCTCAAAATCATCAGCTAAATTTCGACAGTGAGATAGTGTTAAGGTCGAACAACAAATCTTTAGGAGACAGCTAACCTGAGTAGGAACAACAAAAGCTTCATTTGAGCGAGACAACTGTGCATTCCAAGCAGCTGGCTCCACTAGAGATGTGCTTGGAAGCAAATCAAGAAATTTGCTAATATGTTTCTCCGCGTTGTTGAGATTCTTCCCATCAGCTGTCAAATTTATCAGACACCCATTCTTGGAAAGTAAAGATTTTCGGATCTCCTCAAGGGATGATGATATTTGGGACCAATCCTTCTCAACTTTGTCTTCAAGAACCTTCAGAAATTCCAAGTAGCTGCGCGCGCACACACAGAGAAAGAGGGGAACGGGTAAATTATGCTGTTCAAATATTTACATTCTCCTTTTTCTAAATCAGCCAAAGCTGGCCAATCAGGATCAATACGTAGGTATCCAGAGGGATAGGCCCATTGAAGATTGAAAATTTTGTCCAACAACCATCATTGGGGCAAAGTCATTAAATATTAAAGGGACAAAGTCATCTAACCTAACACCACCCATTTGTTCAGATATCCACCCGGCAACGTTAAGCTTTGCACCCATCCTTGCAGCAGCAACGCTATGACCACTGCCTCTTAGACGATTCTAGAACCAAAAGTTCACGAGAGAAAAAGTTAGATTATACACCATGCACATTCATTTACAATAGCTCTTACTGTTCCAAGACTGCATGTATGTATACCTCCATTCTCGATCTGCTTTGAGAAACGAACTGCTTGAAACGCTTTTGGTCATCAAGCTGGACATCTTGAAGAACGCGGTTGATCTACAAGAAACAAATTGACAAGGTCTTATCAATAAGAAAATGGCTAGACAAATTACAAGCTTCATAGATATCTACTCCCACCAAGTCAGAGCATCAGCTCATAGCGAGAAAATGGTTCATACTACCTTACATTCAGTATAGTTGGCATGATTGACAAGGTCCATTAGTAAACTTAGGACTAATTTCTACCAAACAAATCCATATACCAGATACTGTATGTCAAAGGAAATCGTATAACCATGTTTAATACTTTATAAATATGATTAAGAGGTCCAAATACAAGCAAGATTTACATGAAATCTCCATCCAGGTTGCAACTATGATTTTATGATAGTCTTCCTTCCTATGCTGGTATGAGAAATATGATGCTTCGCTCAAAATCAAGGTTTAAATCCAAGACTTGAAAGTAAGGAAAGTATGTCTCTAGAGCTTAATATGGCCCTCATCTCCTCTTTAATTTATCCAAGGTAGAACTCATAAATTGAACCAATAGGAGACTCTAAATATATCAGAAAATGCAAAGGGATAAGTAAGGTTATATCATGTTGGCAAGATGCATAATTCATTTAGCTTCCTTGAAGTGAAGGAAACAAATTGAGGAATAGAGTCTGGAGTTCATCAAAGGCCAAAAGTTTCACATAGCAACATGCTCGGCAAAAGTTTATAATGACTCTAAATTTTTCAAAAAAGGCAATGGAGTTTGTCGAAGGCCAATAGTTCCATATAGCAACATGCTCGGCACAAGTTTATGGACAACACACACCATCACTTTACTAGCCAACTAAGCACTCTCAATCTAAAACTTACCTTATACAGTCCTTAAACCACTAAATGAAAATCTACACAAACTGTACTGAGTCATACCCACTATATGGAAATCTACACAAACCTGATCACTTTGAGGAAAGCCTACTTGTATGTCAGAAACAGTAAAACTTAACAAACACCTTTTCCTGTTAAATTTTAAGACAACTTTGACAGTTCATTGGCTCCAAATGTCATCACAACAAAGACCTTGAAACATAAAATTACCACCCCTATTCACATACAATTACATCACATCATGTTTGCTATAGAGTGGAAGATGACCATTTAAAGCTATAAATTACCAAAAACTGATTTACCAAGTAAAATAAATCTTCTGTACGTTGTGACATGGCTTTGCCTCGAACTATTATCTTGCTACATGGCTCCACCTTGCCATGCACGGATGAGGTGAAAGGATAGACTGATAGCCCTCCAGTTTTCCTTCCAATTAACTGGTTCAACTGCACAAAGTCTAAATCCTTTGTGCCCATCTCCAGCAGAGACTGACTGTCAAGAAATTTTGCACATCAGAATCAAATAATCTTCGCATGAACTCACATCTCACTATAAAAAAGCTAGGAATGGTTTTACACAACCCCAAAGGTTAAAAGATGCATCGGCCTACTAGGTCATCATAACCCTGCTCCTCCTCAAGTTGAGCTTCACTATCATCAGCTACAGCTAGTCCTTTCAATCGCACAATGTCAAAAATTTCTAAAGTTAAAAAAAGCTACCTAAAAAACACACTTCTGAGAACCACAAAGCGTATTCTAGAGAGATATGAATATGATACAAAAGTTTCAAATAATGCAGGCAAGAAACTGGAGACCTCATGAACAAACAGGGATAGACAGAAGGATGGGAAAACCCACTACCGATCTACTGAACAAAGTCTCGAGAAGAGAGAAGGCAAACAAGACTTGGTTTTTATCAGAACAAGGACCACTATAATGCTTGAAGATAGCAATGGCTTCTGACAGAAACTTGATGCATCTCCCTTCAACTCAAGGACCAAAGAAGCCTATACAATATACAATCATCAAGTTCAAATAACATATCAAAAGAATATGAGACCGCAACTACTGATCCAGTGAAGGTCTTCATGAGTGTAACTTTTACTATGCCATACCTATAAATTCTAAGTTCATTTATTTCCACTGTTTGTTTCACCTCCCTACTAGAAAATCTCTTTATCCTTTCTTTTTAGAGAACAAGAGCCGTCACTGTAATAGAAACATTAATAACTAAGCAGTTCAGCGAAACATATTACCAGAAAAGTGGGACTAATGGTAGCAGCTCTTGCTTCAATGAGCTCAAGTTGAAGACAACTTCAGCATAAAGAACATCGTTTGTGAAGAGGTCGTGCTTCAAAACTTTTACCCCATCGATGTCTCCAATCTACATAAAAGGCCAAACAAGTTGCTCTAAAATGGAATCTAATTTAACCGAATTAAAGAAAAGAAAAGAACAGGGTAAGTTGTGATTACCTCAGTTGGAACTAGGACAGGTTCTCGAGGAATATCTTGTAGAGAGAGGCTGGGAACACTCTTTAGAGCTTCTGGTGGGTCAGGAGTTTCTTGCTTTAACCGTAGCTCATGTGTTGCTCGAGCCAGTTCAGCAAGATCTTCTTGGGTCATGCTTGCTTTAACTTTATCCAGTGTTTCCTTTTCTATTTGTTCTTCACGAGATGCCTTCTCTGGGTCAGGCTGAAGAAAAGAACAATCATATTTAACAGACACCAAAAGCACATATCTTTTCAAAGAAACAAAATTAGAATTAACGATAATAACCTGCATCTCAACCGTTACACGGTGTGGATTCCTCAAGATGTATTGGTCCATTAAAGGAGCAAAAACAGCTTTGGAGCCTTCCTTAGCTATTCTGGCTTTCAGGGCCTCCAAAGGCTTCTGATACTTCAGTGGTTCAAATGGATCCATGTCATAAACCCATTTCCCCTAGAAGAAACATCAAAATGGAAAAAAAAAAAAAAACATCCATTACAAAAGAAGGGAAAAGAAAATGCAAGTGATGAGAATCAAGACAAATGATAGACTAATCAAAGTTCTATCGTACAATGGAGCGGAGCATCAATGCTAAACCACGTGGGAATGAGCCAGTGTTATTTTCTCTAAGAGAAAATTCAATTGTGTTCATTGATGCCTCCACGGCATCCGAATCAAAACCTTTCTCAGCTAAGCCTTGTAGGATGCTCATGATCAATTCTTCAACCTTTTGAATGTTCTCTTCTGAGACACCCTTCAACCCAATGCTAAACTGAGGCTGAAGGAGCTCATCCTCAATCCCTCCACCAACAATAGCATCTCCTAAACCACTTTCTAGCAAGATCTTCCTCAAGGGAGAAGCTGGAGTTCCCAAAAGCAGATGATCCAGAAATCCTAGGGCAAGCTCAGTTTCCAAATCCAGTGGCTTGTCAGATAGCAGCCAATTAACGCACACCATGTGCTTCTTTTTCAGGTCCCCATCTTCCCCAACGGGATATTTTTCTACTATCCTGACCGGCTCCGAAAATAGTCTTTGTGGTTCAACTCTTGATTCGTGTGGAGCTGAACTAGCATCAAACATGTTCAAATACTCTGCACGTAATTACACACATTATTTGATAGGAACATGAGATGCACCAGTTTTCATGACAAGCTTCAGGGTTCTAATATAAACTGAAGTCATTACTGCATAGAACAAATACAGCTGGATACCATGTAGACATTCACAAATTTGTGTGCATATTTGCATGTTATACTTATTTATTTCTATTTCTATTTCTATTTCAATTTTAACTTTTGAAGAACTCCCGGGATTTTTGACAGCCAGTATATTGTTCAAAACCAACCGAGAACAAAGAACAAAAGTTGGATAAGTACATGAATATAAGCTCCAAAAAAAAGGTACAGAAAGCGAACCTGCAACATAGCAATTATACTTTTTTTGCAAATTTCATGACTCAAATCAAAGGAAAACATGGAAACAATCCCTGACCACATAGGGGTCTGATGATAGGCACTACCAAAATAACATCTGGGGATAAAATAGAGGGAAAAAACCAAGGACACAGTTAACAATGGGGCACATAATAACTAAATAGAAGATTGGGAACATGCTTTTCATTACCTTGGAAGTCACAAATGCTTCTTCCAATGTGTCCTTGTTAATCTTGATTGTACTAGAAATGACACACAAAATAAATAATGTAAAACATGTGATGTCCCCCAAATTTTTAAAATTTTGTGTAATGATGTCCATATGCTGTTGAGCTATGTGCAAAAAAATTAGAATAAAATGAGGCCTCTGATAGGTGTAGGTAAAGTTTCTGAGATTGGAATTTCAACGATTTTGTAATATCCATGTGTCCTTTAACACATCAAAAAAGTACATGAGAGTAATGAATATCCGAACCAAACCACTGTTCAACAAGGATTCCTAGTATAGGCAAACCACAACAATGAACACTGTTCATGTTTGAAATTGTAAGAGGCAAACGAGTAAGTACCACTTAAGATCCGCAGACGTTCATTTGGGTCATCGTCTCCATAAAACCATATTCTTGCATTGCTAGGATGGTAAAATTTTCTGTGGAACTCCTGCAAAAATATAGAACAGATAGAGAAAAGAAGATTTTAATTGAATACAAAACATCTATGTATTGGTGGCCAAACATAATACATATAATATTGTCCATGCAGCACAATCTCCAACTTAAGAACTTAACTCTTCATATATTATAACTTAACAATTTAACATTGAAACTTAACATTCTAGCAATCAACAAAACTTGCAACCATTTAAATAAAAAATCAATGTAACCTTTTAGACCAGGATTAATTTAAGACAATGGAATCACTACAATGGCCAAGGTATTCTTCCTGATACCCAAGTACTGACATCTTACACTAAAAACCATGATTTAATATGTCCTTCTAGGTGCTGTCAAAAGCAAAGTGTGGAAGCACCAACAGGTTAGCTAGTATTATTCTGGTAATTGGCAAAAGTCGTGTTAGTGAAGAAGGTGTACACGAAGAAAACATACACACACAACCACACACATAATGCTAGAACCAACTATAATAAAAAGTTAAAAACAGCATTGTTACCATTCTTAAAAAAAACTGTAATAAAAACAACCATATGGACAAAGAATCTACAAAGCTACTACTTGTGTAAAACATGTGAAGTAAAACCATGTTAAACTCAAAACCACTTTAATTTTTGTAACTTACAGAAACAAATAGTTTTAACCTCTATTCAAATGTAGTGGCTAGATATCTTATAATAACTTTTAATATCTCTAGCAATTTTTTCATAACTTTGATTAAGAATAAGTATATTAATCCATCTCAATGCAGGGTCCATAGGTTAGCTATCTAGCATTTGTAGACACACACCGGTTCACCTTAATGCTTGTAGTGAAGCGCTACCTTACTGAAGCAAAACATCCAGCTTTTTCTATGCCTTATATCAAGGTTTCTGCACGCCTTTACAAACTGTGATCCTTCTAAGAGCCTCGATAAATATTTGTGTGATATCTCGACCTTGTATGGCCCAAATCATGTTGCTAAGCACACTTCATTTGAGAAGCTTATGGTTTCTCACCTTGAAGATTAAAGCCCGCAGACCCTAGATTCTAATGTGTTCAAAACCCATGAAAACAAGATGAAAACAATATGATAAAGAACAGCCACATCTGCACAACTTGATTATAGAATGATGAAAATTCACAAGCCATTCGATTGTGCATGGAGCATATACAAACTTCTACATAACTTGTAAGCAAGAGAGAATCATTGAACATCATAACTCTAGCTTCTAGCGTACTTCGGCAGCTACAATATGACAGTTAACCAGATAAGATATGATTTATCAGACACCAAAAGGTAGCAGCTCAAGTTCTCTCTTCGCAGTTGAAAATACAGGTACACTTATAAGTTATAAAACATCAACGGAGCAACTGTATACATGAAGCAAGTAATACAACCACAAACAACTCTGACCCACAGTTTCCAATAACATCCAAATTCAACTAAACACCCTCACAACAAGCATGACAAGAAACATTGGGAAATACTAAGAAACGACAATGGGAAGAATCCAAGAATTGACATAATCATGTTATGAAGAAAGACTAGCATTGTATGATTGTAATAACAAAAACGTGTGAATGCTTTGAAGTTCTTTTTTATAAGTGATGTGAATATTTTGAAGCTCACAATCCTTGAAGAACAAGCAAAACTAACGGGAAAGAGACTACCAACCTTAAATTCCTCAAAAGAAAGGCTAGGAATTACTCGTGGGTCACCACCACTGTCAACACCATAGGTATTATCAGGAAAAAGCGCCTGTAGAAGACATAAGTCACTACTTAAGTAAACAATAGTTGGTAAAAATATTAGCACCATGTTTTGTTTGTTTATTTTTTGTTGTTAAGAGTGATTGAAGCTATTGATAAGAAATATCTGAAGTGTATTGGCAGCATCAAATCACAAATCCCTTACATGAAGTATTAGCTATTTACACTGTACACAGCTTTGTGATGTTCTCTCTGAATTGACACAAGACTTAGAATTCCAGAACTTACTTTCCAAGCATTAAATTTACTTTAGTAAATATAATATAAAACAAAGTACTCACCTTGTAAAATGCACAAAATATTTCTTTTAATACATACAGTTATTCACTGTTCTTAAATCCTTCTGAGTCCACCTTATTTGTTGAGCTCATGCACTAAACTACTTTTTGGTCTTTAGGCAATAAACCTGGTTAGCATCTATATGATACAAGCTTGATATGTGATAAGATATTCACTAATCCCGTGCGCACCTTTTAATCAGGATCCGGCAGGATTTTAAATTATTGAATGACTTAAAAATTGGAGTCTATTAATTGATAGCATTTCTACAGCTAATTTCATTAATTATATCCGATCAATAAAAATTGTTATATCTAATAAAAACACTCAGCAATAACAATCAACCCACATACTCGCAAAGATATAAGAATACTTCAACAATTAATAAGCTTGTCAGCCCTTATACAAATGTTTGATGACTATCTTAAGTGTGGCATCCATACCTGCTGGGAAGTTCGTCCCAGTAGATTATCAGGCTGAGAATAAACTCCCTTCATCTCATTGAACACAACCCCTGAAGTTTCATAAAAACTTTTAGATATGCAAGGACAAGCTGTGGATGCACCACTATCCATTGGGATTAAAGAAAAAGACAAAAAGAATTGTTGGAAGAAGCTGCTGCAGAATATCAATAAAAACACAAGAAAAGGAAGTTATCACAAGAAAGAAACAGAAAAAAATGACTCAAGAGGCTTATGGGGAACCTTTAAAAGTAATTTCATCTGAGGGGTCATTCAGTTCATAATGCCAACCCTCTTGTTGAAATGTTTGGAAATCCTCCACACATTTAGGGAAAAAGACAGCATCTAAGTACACATCAACCAGGTTGTAGAAATCCTGTTTAGAAGAGATAAATAAGAATGTATTAGATGGCAAACTTTTAGTTCCATAATAATATTCAACACGTCATGTTGTCATAACCTTTGTATTTGTGGACGCCACAGGATAACATGTCCTATCTGGATATGTGAAAGCATTCAGAAAAGTGTTCAAGCTTCCCTTCAACAGTTCAACAAATGGTTCTTTCAGGGGATACTTTCTTGAACCGCACAGTACACTATGTTCTAATATGTGAGGAATTCCAGTAGAATCTTTCCTGCATTAAAATTAAGTTTTCAGGCAAGGGCTGTTACTTGTTTTCCATAAAGAAAAACAAAAGTAAGTAGTATTATCAAAATCTTGATTTCCATTGACAAGTAACTCCTTTGTCTTTCTTGATTTCACTACTCAAACGAATAAAGAACTAATCAAGAAACAGATTTTTCGCGTAACAAAGCAAGAATTTATCAATAACTCATCAGCGAAATTTATCAAAATCTTGATTTCCATTGGCAAGTAGCTCTGTCTTTCTCTTTTTTATTTCATTACTCTTAACAAATCAAGAACTTACCAAGAAACAGATTAGATGTAACAAATCAAGAACACATCGGCCACATTGAAACTCTAACAAATCAAGAACTTATCAAGAACTCATTAATAGATAAGTTGTCCTTATAAGCACACTATAATACGAGAAGATAAACTTACGGAGGGGTCCGGAAGACAACACCGAAAACTTTATTCTCATCGTCATTGGACACTGACATTACTTCAGCGCCTGTTTTCTTGTGTTTATACAATACAGCTTTAGATTTACACTCATCAATAAACTGCTCAGACACTTTCTCGAACCCGAATTTCTCCGCAACTTCATCATCAGCACCAAGAAACTCTGAAAATTAAAACAAGAAAGACTCAAAATTAGACAAGAAAGAGTCAAATTAGAAGATAGCAATGGTGTATTCATCACCTTGAGATGATTGAGGGGAAGAAGTAGCGATAGCTCGAACAGATAAAGGGTAAAACTGTCTTTTCAAGTTGATTGAAGATGATATTCCGCGGACGTTACTCCGAACAAGTGAACGCCGGCGGTGAAGATTCTGGAGTAAACGGTGTCGTCTAGCTGAGTAAGAAGCGAATCTGTGTGAAGAGCGTGAGAAGATTCTAGAGAAAGCGAGAGTGGAAGTAGAAGATAGAGAGCGAAGAAGCACCGCTCTCTCCATTGATGGCTTGCGGTGAAAGATAAAAGAAAGGAAGTGTGCGAAGAAGAAGATGGGGTTTATGGTCAGAACGATACTATATAGAAATATCGAAGGGGGTTTTAGTAGTGAACGGTCTAAAATGACTTTGGTTATTTCCAAATTTTCGTGTTTTGCACAAAAATATTTTTGTGGAGAGTTATTAAGCCATTTTGCAAGCTTCTCTACCTCCCAAATTAGAGGAAAATAATTAAAAGAAGCATATGACTACATAAAATTTTATGGTTAATTTTAGGCGAAAATTGTATATATTAGCAAACTAATAACTTTATTAAATAAATGGAGATAGCTAAGGGTTTGATTTAATTGTGGTCCAGTAGCAAAACATTGCCCCAAGAAAATTGTAGGCGTCTCTCTACCAAAAAAAAAAATATCTCGCTCGCTATTTCCTCCAAATCTCTACGCGCTTCATCACTTTTTATACAACTACATAGTGTCTAAAAATTGATTCTAATTGTATAAAGACAAAAAAAAAATGTATAAAAACATATATTTTTGTTTCCCTCTTCTACCTCTTCCAGACTCGCTCGCCACTCTCAAATCATAACTCGACACCTCCGCCTTTCTTACTGATACAAACAGAAGCGAAATGTATAAATGGAGTTTCGTTTGTATAAGCGTGAGAACATTGTATGATACACATGCAAGTACATATATTTTCGTCCTATACAACTTAATACTTTCCGTGCCCATTTTCTTTGTCTTTTCTCTTTCTTGTTTATACAATTTTCAAAGATTCTAATCTTCTTTTTGATTAGTTTATACAATTCGATTCACTTGTATATTCCTTATCAAGTCTCTTTGTCTTTATCTCTTTCTCATTTATACAAATTCAATGATGTGATATAATCGTTAAGTACAGTAAAGAATACAATTCGTCTTGGAGACTTCGTTTTATACATTCTCTGCCCAAGTGTCTTTCTCTTCTGTGTTTTATAACTTCGTTTTATACAATTTGCTCAAACGGTATATGTATAGCGAATATACAATTTCTAATTGATTGGAGCGCCAATATGAAAACTTTGGTTTTCTACTAGCATTAAACAATATATAATTTTTTTTATGTTGCTTATGTGAAAGTTCCCTTAATTTTATCCAATTTTCTAGTCGAAATTAAGGTAATTAATTTTACATTGATTGATTAAAAGAAATTGTAAAAAATGGAGAGTTAAATGCATTATACATCTAATTTTGAATAATATTTTGTAAAGAATTTATTATTACAAAAAAAAAATTAATTTATATATCGAATTAAATAATAAATAATTAAATACATTTATATAGTATAACATTCTAATAAGATGTTTCTTCCTCAATATATGTTGTTTTAAACTTATTTAGGTTATTTGGGGTTTTGTACTCTAGACTTCTCCTATCAATTCAAACAAGGACATCCCTTTGGGCTTCTCCACCTTCTTAGCTTCTTTCAAGTTTATAGCATATTTGAATCACTAACATAACATATCAGCTTAATATCTCTTCACCATAAATTTTCAATCTCTTTATTTCAAAAATAGCAAAAAGACAAAAAAACTATTGTTAATCAATTGATGAGTCTGGACATAAGAATAGGTAATGTATTTCAAGAGAAAAAAATACAATTATAATTAAAAAATAAATATACTTAAATTAAATCGTAATTTTTCACTTTTAATAAGAAAATTCAAGCCATAAAATAAAACCTTAAGTAGTCCAACAATAGTCATGTTCACTTGGTTCTTTTGTAACACAACAACTCAATAGTATGACTTAAGTTATTGAATTTCAAAACTTCATTTCTCAATATTAACCTCACTTTTTCATTTGCTCTATCATATGTTTCACATCCAATTGAAAGATCGTAAAGTAATAAGCTATGCGTTTATAAATTATCAATTTTAAGGAATAGAACGGAACAAGGTAGAATGGACAAAACTCATTATATGAAATAATTTAATGGGGTAGGACAAATAATGGTGATAGTTTTTCAAACTTAAATATTAAAATAAAGTAGACAATTTCTTTAAACACTATAAGACAATATGTTGCATCTTGTATGTATTCTAAGATGTTATCTTCTGCAAGAATATGGAGTACTACATAAAAGCACAGGTGTATTCAGAATTTTTGAAATGATAGGTGCTCTGCTATGAAAAAATGGATTTAATTCATTTGATATTTAAGTTTGTATCATTAAAAACAGTGAAACTTTTAAGATTACAGATACAAAATTAGAATGCATAATTAATTAAAACGTCAAAACTGCTACGAATAACCATTTAGAGAGGTGTTATTCAATTTTATAAAGAAAAATAATACAAAATAATTATAAAATTCAAAAGTCTAATCTCTCATAACAGTTCACTTATTATCAACATGATAGGATAATTCATATAGGCAGTCACATATTGATAATAACAAAAATTACTTTAAAAAATATAAACGTCAGCACTAGATGATTTCAGGAGAAAAATATGTGCTCATGCGAAATTTGCCATGTCTATTTTGTTGTATAGTTCCCAACTTGATTCGGTGTTAGACCAATTTGGCCTTTAGCTTAAACTTTTGCCCATACTTTATTTATTTACTCCTCCTTAGTTGTCTCATATAATTTGTTAATTAGAGGTTCTTTAAAATATTCTTAAAAATATACTTAAATAAGCAATTTTTTAAAAATAAAAAGACGTCACATAATTTGTTTATAGGTTACTCATTGAAAAGTACATAGAATAACAATTCAAATATTTATAAAACATATTAAAAAGTTGGTTTAGGGCAAATGTTTGAAAAAATATTAAACGAGGCAGAATAAAGCTGGCTAAGATATTAATTAGCTTAGCAGAAGTCATACACTATCTCCCACATAAATAGCGATCATTCCAAAACATAGTTAATGATAGTTACTTTAGATGTGTAAACTAATAATTAGCACGAGTCCCTGCTGTACGACACACAATATTGAAAGATTTCACAAGACTTTTAAGATATTTTATTAATCACTTTTAAGGTTTTGAGCAACAAAAACATAATTACGTCTAATTCATTCACTCATAAAAATAGTACTTAATTCATTTGCTTTGGCTCATGCTGCCTTATTATATAGTTGAATTTCCATGACAAACAAGATTAAAAATGACTGGGGCCTATGACTGATTAAGGAAAGAGGCCAGTTTTTTCAGCATGGCTATGGCTTCTTCAGCTTCAGGAACAAACAGGTGAAACACATGTCCCTTGCCTTTAACTTCCACAATCTCCACCGTTCCCGGCCACCCACTCTTCTCCAACAACTCCTTGTAGTAAAATCCCCTGAATCTCAACGGATCTTTTCCGGCCACATACACAACTAATTTATCACACCCTAACCCAGGCAATTTCGGATCCTTTTCCGGGTTAATCAACGGATCATCTAATCCCGAGCTGGTGGGATTCACAAACAACCATAGCTTCTCAAAGAGATCCTTGGAACCTAAGTCAATAGGATCCTTATCTAACCCCGTGCTATTGGGATTACCAATCAACACAAGGTCCTCAACGAAATCCTTGGCAAGCAAGTTTTCTCCCTCACCCTCAATACGATCCTTTCCCCAGAAATATGGACACGCAAGGAAAATCCCATCAATTTTCACACCCTCAAACTTTTCCAACCCTAACCGAATTCCTATATGGTGTGCGATGTTACCACCCGCGCTATCTCCGCCTAAAAAGACACGATTGAAATCGGCATAGTCTTTTAGCCATGGTTCACGACCATCACCATTGGCATGCGAAGTGACCCATTTGAGAGCTAGCCATGAATCTTCATAAGCTATGGGTAAAGGGTACTCAGGAGCTAACCTGTAGTTAACAGAGACGATCGCGACTTTTGCTTCAGCTGCTACCAGGCTAAGATATTTGTGATAGGTAGGAGAAAAAGCAGATTCGATAACAAAGCCACCGCCGTGAAAGTAGACGAAAAGGGGAATTTTCTGAACCGGGTCGACATTTTTGGGCAGGTAAAGTCTTGCTGATAGATTAATTTGTGGATCAATTTGAACGTCTTTGATTTGTACTCCGGTTTCAGGATCAGATTCAGGTGGGACAAAACCTTCGCCGGCCAGCCTCTCGATTCGACCATCTTTGTAAACTCTCAACAATGGGAAAAAATCATGTATTATTTCCGCCATTGATAAAAAGGTAAGTTACTAAGGAAGAGAAGGTTGGTATACTATATATAAACTAGTGCTGTGACACACACTTTTATAACCAAGAGTTTGCTTTGTTTTAAAATTTGCCTCTTTTAATTATATGCATTTTGAATTGAATCTCCAAATCCTTCTTTTTCCTACTTTGGGGTCAACATGTTTCTAATAATTTAATTTTGATAGTTTTTATGGCCATTTGCATTTATTTGTGCTATTACTTGTTCAAACAAAATTTGAACAAGTTATGGAGACCCTCAAGAAATAAATAAATTAAAAAAAATCTCTTTTTTTCAATAATAACTTTTACTTTTTCATATACTCTACAACATTTTCATATCCAATTATAAAAGATAGTGAAGTAATAAGTTATAAGAATTTAGATGATTTCAAGGAATAATAACCATTTTCTAATCATAAAAAAGTGGCTTCTTATGAATTATGACCACTTTCTCCGATAAATAGCCATGATTAACATAATTTAATATTATTATTTCGTAATCCAATAATTATGTACGTCTCTCCTCTGTCATGAAGATTTTCATATGGGTTTTAGACCATGTTTTAAGATAACTTATTCATTATTTTAAGATTTTGAATCAGATATTTAAAATTCTTTCAAATTTTAAAAATAATTGTAATTGTTTCACGTCACTTTTGAAATAATTTCTAAAATGATTTAAATGATCATATGGTTATTCTATGTATTCTCTTAAATTTTAATGTGTTAGTTCATGTTTTTTAAGGATATTCAACTCAAACTTTAATGAGATTATGTGAGCAACAACTTTTCTCTTATATTTTAGGCATATATAATAAATTTATGGGTAGCCTAGCCCAATATTATCAAATTTATGTGCATTATTAACCACTCAAATCACAGAGCAAACATTACTATTTCAAATCGGTGAAATATTTAAAGTAGCAAAGCTTATATAAAGATGGCACTTGGGCCAATTACTCCTCATATTAGTCAATCATTTTTTTTAAAGACATATTAAGAAGAGAAGACTTTCGAAATAGCAAACATAATAGATATAATTATGCTTTATAGTTATAATTTTGATAATTATGCTTCATAACTATAGTTTCATTTGCTATGAAAGTTACAAAAGTATATTTCTATCTGATTGTATATTTCACTTGTCAAAATACAAACGAGGTACTTTATTATGATTTTTTCATAAATCATATACAAATAACTAAGGTAAGCATATTTAAAATTTTGAATTTATGCAATCAAGAACTAAATTATACAAATCATGTGAATTATACAAACCAGGCTCATAGCAAGATTGGGCAAACCTGTAGTTGCAAATTAGAATTTCCCTTAACATTAGCTAGGACATAAATAAGAAAATAATTTAACTTAATCACCTCTTTAAAAAACTTTTTGGAAATTTTTCAAATAAGTATGAACACTTTCAAATGAAATAATTGCTAGGGTAATATAGGAAAATTTTGATTAATAATTTTTTTTTATTTAGTAAGGTGATCAACTAATATGAGACAAATATTTTTAGTAAGATAATCAACTAATTTGGACGGAAAGAGTATTATAATTTATACGAACAAGGGAGAAACTATGATAGAAAATTAATGATTCAAGTGAAATATCTCAAAGAAATTCAACGAATAACTAATAATCTTGTTATACAAAAAATAACTATTATGCCTTATTTTTTTTCTATCGGTATTTAGGGATTGATCACAAGTTAAAATATGATTATTTTGACATGATCTTCTAATAAGCAATATGAAATCAAGTTGATCTAAAAGTTAGAATTTTATTTGAACTTGCGATTTCAATAAACAAAAATTAATAACAAAGTGTAATAAGCTACCATAAGATCTTTCTAAATGATCCAAACATTTATTCAATAAGAAGAAATTTTTTAACAATTACATCCAATTAATTCATAAAAATAGTACTGAATTCGATGATTAGAAGGCCTATGACTGATTAAGGAAAGAGACCAATTTTTTCAACATGGCCATGGCATTGTCAGCTTCAGGAGCAAACAGGTGAAAAACATGTTCCTCATCTTTAACTTCCACAACTTCCACCGTCCCCGGCCACCCACTCTTCTCCAACGCCTCCTTGTAGAATAATCCCCTGAATCTCAATGCATCTTTTCCGGCCACATACACAACTACTTTCTCACACCCTAAGCTACACAATTTCGGATCCTTTTCCGGGTTAATCAACGGGTCATCTAATCCCGAGCCGTTGGGATTCGCAAACAACCATAGCTTACCAATGCAATCCTTGACAAACAAGTTTTCTCCCTCACCGTCAATCAGATCCTTCCCCCAGAAATATGGACAGGCAAGGAAAATCCCATCAAGTTTCACACCCTCCAACTTCTCCAACCCGATCCGAATGGCCATATGGTGTGCGATGTTACCACCCGCACTATCTCCCCCAAAATAGACGCGATTGAAATTGGCATGGTCTTTTAGCCATGGTTCATAACCATCACCATAAGCATGTGAAGCGATCCATTTGAGAGCCATCCATGAATCTTCATATGCTATGGGTAACGGGTACTCAGGAGCTAACCTGTAGTTAACAGAGACAATGATGACTTTTGCTTCAGCTGCTACCATGCTTAGATGCTTGTGATAGGTAGGTGAAGAAGCAGATTCGATTACAAAAGCGCCGCCGTGAAAGTACACGAAAAGGGGGATTTTCTGAACCGGGTCTATATTTTTGGGCAGGTAAAGTCTTGCGGATAGGTTAATTTGTGGATCAATTTCAATGTCTTTGATTTGTACTCCGGTTACAGGATCCGATTCAGGTGGGACAAAACCTTCACCCAACATCCGCTCGATTCGACCATCTTTGTAAACTCTAATCAGTGGGGAAAGGTCATGTTCTATTTCCGCCATTACTGAAAGCTAAGTTACCAGAAAAGGTTGGTGTTACTATAAACAAGTGCTGTGAGATCTACTTCTAAAACCAAGAACTTTTAATTGTTATTTTTAAAAGTCAAATAGTTTTAGTAAAAATCAAATAATTCTATTGTCATTTTTAATACTCTATCACGTTGCTAATCTAGTAGTCTATATAAAAGTGAAGAATAGTCTATGAGCATACTAAAATTTAATCCACGGGATGAGTGATACGTTGTTTTTTACTTAGAACGTGTGTGGCGTGAAAAGTAAATATTCTTTCAGTTTTTTTATGTTTGGTTGGGATAAAAAGTTTGCAAAAAGCTTTTATTTTAAATTAATTAATTTTTCTCAAAATTAAGGAAAAATGGACTTGCTTTTAAAATAAGAAAAACATTTTCTCCCAAACTCTCTTTCATTTCAATTACATTTTTTCCTTTTTTCGCAAAAATATCAATTTTCAAAACAATATTTTTTCCAATTTTAAAAAATTTTAAATTTTTTCCTTGATCCCTCATCCCCACCTACCCCAACCCCCCCGACCAGCCCCCCAAACCCCACTTTCTTTCTTTCCTCCTTTTCTTCTCCCCAAACAATATTTTGGTTTTTTAAAAATATTTTTAAACTTTAATTTTTATTTTAATTCTTACCCCCACCCGGACACCCCCCTACCCACCCCCTACGCAGCTCCCCACAAACACACCCCTAATTCCCAAAAAAATCACACTTTCATTCCATAAATCAAACACACACGGAAAAATATTTTCTTACTCACCACCTAAACCATGAAAAAATAAGTTAAAATCTACTTGTTTTCTAGAAAACATTTCCTGGAAAACATTTTCCTTCATAACCATACCACACATCCTTAATCTTGTGTTGATTAAAATCAGAAAAGATTATTCCTTTTACTGAGTTATTGTGAGATTTTATATTTCATTTAATTTATCAAGTTAAATAGTAAAATTTATTTTTAAAAAATATTATTAAATTTTAGGGTGTGATATGTCACCATAGAGATCCTTAATAGCACGATATATTTTTAATTTTTTTGTTGGTCAAACATACCTTAAACTTAACATAGATAATTCAAATACACAAAGTTTATTTTTTAAAAAAAAGTTCAAAGTGGTCAATCGACAATTTACATTTAAAAAAAATTAAAAAAAATCAACCCAATATAACAATAAACAGGGAAAAAAAAAATATTAAATTTGTGAAATCATAATAAATGAAACGAATTGGAGAATTTAAAAGAATATTATAAATCATTCTCGTATAAATAAAAAAGAGCTTAAATTTACAACAAATAGGAAACAAGATGAAAAAACTACAAGATATAAGCAATATCAATATTAATTTAAAATAAATAGCATCCTTTACTTTTTATTTATGGACTATAAAATTAAATATTAATAGCAAAGTTAATCAATTACCATGAATAATCATTTCTTTCCAATTTTATATATTAACAAATATTAAATAGCAAAGTAATTAGTACATGCCTGTATGGCAGGTTTTACGATGTTGATTTCCATGTTTATCTTTTTCAATGTTTTCTCTTTCAAATATTTATATATCATAAAAAAAAAATCATTCTGATTCACTATCCTTTGCCTGTAGGAAAAAATTTTGTGATTCATCTTCACTAAGTATATTCTAACTGCATTTTTTCTTACTTTTATGAAGATTATATTTGTATACATCTATATATTTCATCTATTTTTCATTAGGTTTTGATTGAAGATTTTTTTCATTACAATGGCGGAACTCGTTTGAGATTAAAAAAATTTGTGTCTGTATTCAATGATTTCTACGACTTCAATTAGAATTAACCAAATGGAACTCCAAAACTTCTTACTCTCATGAAAAACCAGAAGAGGCTAGCAAAAGGTATATTCTAATGGCCGACCAAACAAAGCATCATCTTTTGCTTTCTATCCGTATTCATTTATATTTTAAAACAAAATACTATGTTTGTTCTGAATTCTTATTCATCTGTATTTTATATTCAAATGTAAATATATATGTATATGTATTTAAATACAAGTAAATTTAAATATTTGTATTCGTATATCTATAAATATGCATAAATAAATGTATTCGCTTGTATTTATATATTCAAATGTTAGTACTAAATACATTATAAATGAAAGCAAATTAGTAGTTACATAATTGTATTTCTCTATATTTGTATTCAAATATTAAGTATCACACATATACAATTGATGTTAACTGATTTTAATTCCTTTTGTATCTTGTACAAATATATATTTCAAATAATGAGAAATAAAGTCCTTATTTAATTGTTATAATTATTGTATTCATGTGTGGTTTGTTATTCAAGTAAGTATAAAAATTCTAATAGAATAGAAGAAGACTGTTGATTTTTATGTAATGTATATAATCGTATATATTTTTATTTGGTATACAATTTTCATTTACATGTCCTTTTAAATTATATTAATTGTATAATTATAACATTGAGATATATTTGTCAAACATACAAGTGGTTTCGCGATTTTCAATTTTTGTTTTGACTAAAATTTTATTGCCTTCAGTTTAATATTCTGATTTTGAATAAAACAATGTTTAGATTTGTCCACTTTATAACTACTATCCAACTGACAAATTTTTAGGAGTGGATTTAGTCATGTACATACCTCAAAATATCTTATTTGTGCATTATAATTATCAATTTATCATTTGTCGAAACTATTTTTTTTTAAAATAAAAATACCGTTTCATGTTATAGAATCATAAACTACATAGTCATTTTTAGTAAATAACATACTTTAAAATATTGAACTTTGAATACCCCATAACTATATTTATTTCTGTAAGTTTACTCAAAAAGATTTGGAGTATTTTGTCATTTTAGGGGTCCGTTTGGTACAAAGATGTATAATGCAGGGATTACTAATCATGGATTAGTAATGCAGGGATTAGTAATGCAGGATTTATTAATGCAGGGATTATTTTTATGCAGTGTTTGTTCATATTTCCTACTGCTAGTCTTATGTTGGTTCTAAAAAACTTTAGAAAAGTTTATTTCCTATTTAACCCTTTAGGTTATGTGAGATTATGTTCAATTTAACTTATCAAGTTAAATATTAAAAAAACATATAAAAATATTATTAATTTTGCAGGTGTGAAGTCACATTTATATTTTTTAATTTTTTGTTGGTCAATATACCTTGACTTAACATAAATTTAAGGTACGTTAATTGTTCAAATACGCTTAGCTTATGTTAAAATAAAAGAAAATAGTTCACTTGGTCAATTGACGAATTACATTTAAAAACAAATAAAATAAAAACTCAACCCCATATAACACTCAAACATGAGAAAAAAATAATTGTTTGTGAAATCATCAATTACAGGAATAAATTTGGAGAATTAAAACCAGAACATTTTAATATTTTCATATAATAAAAAAAGACATTGACTTAACAAAAAAAAAAATAGGAAAAGATTTGGGGATAATTTATTCATTAGGGGTCTTATCCAAGGATTGTTATCCTGGATGAGCTATCGCCTCCCTTTCCTAGGGATAAAATATACCTTGTATGAGTATTAGTAATCGCATTGATTGGGTCAAATAACGTAACCAAACAATGTTTTGTTGGACTATATTTAATCATGGATTATTTTGATTAGTACTTCCTACCAAACAAACGGGTCTTAGGTTGATCCAAGATGTTAAACCTTCTGATTAGTTATCCATCCCTTCTAAAATTAGATAAGACCTTGTACAAAGTATAACTAATTCATGTATTAATTAAATACAGTAACCAAACAATGTTTTTGTTGAACTAAATTTTAACCTATTGACTATTTTGAGTAATACTTCCTGCGCAACACAGGTCCTAAGTGAATTGATCTTGTTAATTGTCATACTTATCTTAAATGCTCAAAAATTTAAATTCAAAATATCAAAATTAATTAGTTTCAAATGAAACCTTAAAACTCCAATCAATTGCAAGCTTAAATTGAATTTGAAAAAACGGTAATTTCTTCCATATAAAAATCAAAAACTGAAATCAAGTTTTCATATCCAATTTGAACGGTGTAAATGCCCACATCTGACATTTTATCCCTCTAAGATCTGTTATTCATCACCGTATATACAAACTATTCTAGTGAGCGTAGCCCATACGTCATGGCTTTTAATTTTAAATAGAGAAGAACCAGAAAGATCGATAACAACATATTTTAATTAAAAATAGAAGATATATTTATTACTTTATAATAATCTTTGTTGATAGTAATATTTACCAACTTACATTTAGTCAGTCTCCATATTTCAACAAAAACAGTAGACCGCAGTCTCCGAAGATCGAGAAATATATTAAAAAAAAGATTTAGCATGAAAAAATCTTTAACAATTACATCCATTTTTTTATCCATAAAAATAGTACGTGAGGTAAGTAATAGTGCTATAAACTCGTCAATCAACCTCATTTTAGACCTGTTCGTTATATATTTCAATAGCAAGTTTCCTTCTTTTTCAAACATGTGCGTACCCAATTACCATGATTAGGCCTAGGACTGATTAAGGAAAGAGGCCAATTTTTTCATCATGGCCATGGCATTTTCAGTTTCTGTAGCAGACAGGTAAAACACATGTGCCTCATCTTTAACCTCCACAACCTCCACCGTCCCCGGCCACCCACTCTTCTCCAACACCTCCTTATAGTAAAATCCCCTGAATCTCAACACATCTTTTCCGGCCACATACACAACCACTTTATCACATCCTAAGCTAGACAAATTCGGATCCTTTACCGGGTTAATCAACGGGTCATCTAATCCCGAGCTATTCGGATTCACGAACAACCATAGCTTCTCAATGACAACTAATTTTTCTCCCTCACCGTCAATAGGATCCTTCCCCCAGAAAAATGGACAGGCAAGGAAAATCCCTTTAAGTTTCATACCATCCAACTTTTCCAACCCGACCCGAATGGCTATATGGTGTGCAATGTTACCACCCGCACTATCTCCCCCAAAAAGAGGCGATTGAAATCGGCATGGTCTTTTAGCCATGGCTCATGACCATTGGCATGTGAAGCGACCCATTTGAGAGCTAGCCAGGAATCTTCATAAGCTATGGGTAAAAGGTACTCAGGAGCTAACCTGTAGTTAACAGAAACAATAACTACTTTTGCTTCAGCTGCTACCTTGCTTATATGCTTGTGATATGAAGGTGAATAAGCAGATTCGATCACAAAACCACCGCCGTGAAAGTAGACAAAAAGAGGAATTTTCTCAACAGTGTCGACATTTTTGGGCAGGTAAAGTCTTGCTGATAGGTTAATTTGTGGATCAATTTGAACGTCTTTGATTTGTACTCCGGTTTCAGGATCTGATTCTGGTGGGACAAAACCTTCGCCCATCAGCCTTTCGATTCGACCGTCTTTGTAAACTCTCATAAATGGGAAAAAATCATGTACTATTTCCGCCATCGCTAAAAGCTAAGTTGCAACAGAAGGTTGATGTGTAGTAATACACAAGTGCTGTGAATGCTACTTTTAATTTAAGAGCGATAGTCTATGGCAATTAAATAATAATCTTAAACAAACTTCTATAAATAAGATTAACTATGTTTTCCCTTCATTTTTAGTAACACTTATTTCTCATAATATATCCACATATTGTTTATATTTAAATAAATATAACAAAGAAAGTAATTTGGACTAAGTTTGTTTAAAATGCTTATTAGATTGATCAAATGACGAATGTGACACAAATAATCTCCTTTTGCATTTTAACTTCAAACATTATGGATGTTAAAAATGAGTCTAACTAACTCACTAAATTCGAATTTTGAGGTTTTTAACTCAAAATAATTTTGAATTGAATTTAGTCACAATCTATTCAAATCTTAATTCATTTTAATATATTCAATTTCAATCTGACCCGCCTATTTAACATTTCTACTCAATATTGTCTATCTTTTATTAAAATAAATTTTGATGATTTTTAAAAAGCATACTATAAAGAATAAAATTATTTTTTGTAAATATCAAGACGTCTTTCTATTTTAACTTTGCATCTGTAATAATGTTTCTAGAGGACAAAGACTTCTTTTATCCTCATTGATATATAAAATGCAAACAATTCAAGTGAGCGGAGTCCACACACAATGACCACTGCAAGTTCTTTTGTTTAGTGATAATTTCTTTTCGAGATATAATGTAGTAGAAATTTAAAGCTTATGAATTAGAAATAATTTAATTTTTATAAATTAAATAATTTTTTTAGATATATTTAATGAACTTTCAAGACAACAAAAATAGAAAAGAAATTCTAGACAACCAAGAATTCAGCTTAACCAAATGAAAAACATGTTCTTCCTCTTCTTTTTCTTTAATTTCCACTTCACCTTTTCATCCACACATTTATCTAATTCTTTTGTTATTTCTAATATCATATATGTTATGTTTTCTAGTACTAATCTAGATGAAATATGAAAAATAGTCTATGAATAAGTAAAACTTAGTCCACGGCACAAGTCTTAGAGTGGCCTCAATCTTGGTAATTGGTAAAAATTATACCTTCTAAAAGATGACGAGCTTGTTAATTGTCATACTTGCCTTAAAAGACTCAAAAATTAAAATAAAAAATTCAAAATAACAAAACTAAATAATTTTAAATCTTAGAACTCCAATCAATTCAACCTTACTTGAATTCTACTTTATTTGATGTAAAAATTAAAAATTTTAAATTAAATAGAACGGTTTAACATCTCATTATTTTTTTCAGTATTATTCATCATCATATGCTTAAAATAAACAATTCTAGTGTGCGTACATACGTCACGATTAAGGTAAGGTCATTATTTTATATGTGGCTTTAGTTTTAAATGGAGATAGAACTAGATTGATCGATAGCAGAAAGTTTACTGCGATCTTTTGTTTTTCAATTATTTTATATTTTTATAAAACAAAAACGTATGTTGGTGGTATTCCTTTTCATCACTTTACAGTAGTTTGTTCTATCTTAGAAATAGGGAAGAAAGGGGATGGAAAAAAAAAGGGTGGAGAGGCGGAAGGATGAAAGCGGTATCTAAGGTAAGAATCTATAGAATGTGGGGTTTGCGTGCTGGAGGGGGGGTGGTCGGGGAAAGAGGGGTTGAGGTGAGGAGAGGGGTAATATCACTGGGGGAGGTTAGGGGGCGGGCAAAAGGTGGGAAGGAAAGGTAGAGATCATATCGTGGAAAAAGTAATGGAGTAGGCAGGGTGGGGAGGGAGGATGTAGAGGTAATTATGGGGTGGGTATATGTTGGAGACGGAGGGGGGGAGGGTAGAATTTAGAGGTGGGGGAGGTGGAGAGGGGAGAGGTGGGTTCCGCAATGTTTCGATGCAAAGGTGTCCGTTTGGTTGCTGTCCATCTGTCTCCTTCCCTTCGTGCTCCTGAAGGTGAGTAAGCTGGGTTTACAAAACGTGAATGGAGGGAGGTGGTTGGGGGATGATTAAAGAAATGAGTGCTTCAAATTAATGAACTCTCCTGCTTTGTTTCTTTTTTTTTTATAACTCGTGCATACGTAGATGAACTTTCATACCTAAGAATTTGAATAAAGATGAAGAAATATTTATCACTCTATAATAAAACCTTGTTAAAATTAGTAGGCTGCATTCCTAAAGATTGAGAAATATATTTTTTAAAAAAAGATTTACCATGAGAAAATCTTTAACAATTACATCCATTTTTTATTCATAAAATTAATACCCAAATCCATGATTAGAAGTCCTAATTAAGACTGATTAAGGAAAGAGACCAATTTTTTTCATCAATGGCCGGATGGGCATGTTCAGTTGGCTTCTGGTAAGCATTCAGGGAAATACATGTTCTTATCTTTAACTTCCACAAACCCTTCCACCGTCCCAATGCCACCCACATCTTTTCTCAACACCAACCCTCCTTATAGTATAAATCCCCCATCCCTGATCTAACAGATCTTTTCCGGCCACATATAACATAAACTAACTACTTTATCAAAAATCCTAATCTAGACAAATTCGTATCCTTTTCCGGGTTTTCACGGGTCCTCTAATCCCGAGCTATTCGATTCGCAAACAACCATAAGCTTCTCAAGCTCAACGAAATCCTTGGCGCCCGACGATTTCCCCCTCAACCGTCATCGATCCTTCCCCCAGAAAGATGGACACGCAAGGAAAATCCCATCAATTTTCACTCCATCCAACTTTTCAACCCCGACCCCTAATGGCTATATGGTGTCGATGTTACCCACCAATCCGAACCACGCGCTATCTCCTCCGCCCAAATAGACACGCATGTAAACAATCGGAATTGTCTTTTTAAAACCATGGTTCACGACCATCCACCATTGGCATGTGAAGTGACCCATTGTTGAGAGCTAGCCATGAATCTTCATAATCTATGGGTAAGGGTACTCAGGAGCTAACCATAGTTAACTGAGATTAAGCGACTTTGTTTTTAGCTGCTACCCAGGCACTTAGATATTTTTGATGGTCTGTGAAAAAGCAGATATCGAATAAACAAAGCCGGGCCAGCGTGAAAGTAAGACGAAAAGGGGATTTTCTTCTGAACCCGGGTCCTACTTTTTTGGGCAGGTAAAGTCTTTTGTATGTTAATTTGGGTGGATCAATTTTGAACGGTCTTTGATTTTACTTCCGGTTTTCAGCATCGATTTCAGGTGACAAACTGTTCGAAATCTTCGGCCTCCAGCCTCTCTATTCGACCATCTTTTGGAACTCTCATCAATGGGAAAAAATCATGTTCTATTTCCGCCATTGCTAAAAGGTAAGTTGCAAAGAAGGTTGGTATACTATTTATTACACAGTGCAGTGCTGTGACACTTTCCTTTTATAACCAAGAATTTGCTTTGTTTTAAGAGAAAAGGATATACCGTTCAACTTTGTCAATTAGAACTCATATTCCTTGTTATGAAAGTGGCTCATATATTTTCTACTTGTAAACAAATGGCTCCTATATCCTTTTACTCTAACGAAAATTGAAAAAAAATAATTTTGAATCTAAATTTTTATTATTTTTTTCTAAAACTATAATCCCATATGAGTAAATTTAATCCTCGTCAAAGATATTTTTTTTTTTTTTACTTTTTTTTGGTTTCAATGACTAATTTTATAATTATTATTTTGATAATCAAAATTATATTTATGTTTTCACTAATATTATTGTAAACTTATCATAGAGGACTAATTTTTTCCTTCGAATGTGAAATTAAATTACATATACACAAAAAAAATATTTACACATTTTTTTTTAAACTACAGGAATAAACGCAACAAAACAAAATCACGCATCATAATTCAAATAATTATTCCACCGAAGTTCACACAATACTTTAATGTCGAACACAATTCCATATCCTTAAACTTTGATTAAGACTCATAATATAACCCCTCAATCATTTTTTTCAAAAAATTAGAAGTAATAAAATAAATTTAAAACTAATTTTTTAACTAACTTCCGTTAATGCAGGGTATAAGGTGAGCCATTTGTAACGGCATGATATATGTGAGCCCGTTTGTATAACGCTGAGGCATATATGAACCAACTTTTAATAAACTAGGGGTAATCACGCTTCAGACAATTTGAGGGTTCTATCAAGAACCCTTTTTCCCCTTGTTTTAAAATGTGCCTCTTTTAATTATATGCATTTTTTGAATTGAAGGCCCAACTCCTTTTCCTTGTTTTTTCCTCCTAGTTTGGGGTCAAAATGTATACTCTATTTTACTTTTGATAGTTTTTATGGCAAATAACTTGTTCAAACAAGTTATGGAGTTTCTTAACCAAAAAAAAAAAGAACTTTCATTTCAAAATAAATATATATAAAAGATCTCTTCTTTTTTTACTTATAATTTTTTTAGTTAATTATGATTCACTCTCACCACAAATTTTTTTCATATCCAATAAGCACTATTTTTGGATCATTTGTTATCCATTATCAGCTTGTATTGTTATATACTTGAAACAACAAGTTGGTTTTGATTGTTACTTTACTTAAAGTATAATTTTTATTGTATTGTTAAATTTCGTTGTTATGTAATAATGAAAACTCCTATGTTTATGGAATAACTAATTTTGGTGTTGCCATTGTTACTCTTAATGTTTTTTTTTTCAATTATATATTACATAATATTTAAATTAATAAAAATACTTGTTTATCCTTTATCTTAATTATTTGAATCTAGTACAAAATTTGCATGTTCTGAGAATAAGTAAGATATTTTTTAGTAATCTATAACTTAACGTACGATAACGGTCAACCAAACACTTAAATAAATGTTTTAAACACGAACAAACAAACGATCTACTAATAAAAAAGCCAAACATTGTATCTAACATACAATACATTAGAGAATAATGGGTAATAAAAATCCAAACCAATGTAAAAGATAGTGAAATAATAAGTTATGAGTATATAAATGGAAGATTTCATGGAATAATAACCATTTTCTAGATCATAAAAAAGTGGCTTCATATGAATTATGACCACTTGCTCCGATAAGTAGCCATGATTAACATAATTTAATATTATTATTTTGTAATCTAATAATTATATCGGTGAAAATTTTCATGTGTTTTAGACCCTGTTTTAAGATATTAAGTCAGATGTTTAAGTTGTTTTCAAATATTAGAGAAGATTGCAATTGCTTCACTTCAACTTTGAAAAAGATTTAAATGATGATGAGGACTTTTGCTCCAGCATCCCATGCTTAGATGTTGTGATAAAGAAGCAGATTCGATTACAAAGGCGTCACCGTGAAAGTAAACGAAAAGTGGAATTTTCTGAACTGGGTCTATATATTTGGCAGGTAAAGTCTCGCTGATAGGTTAATTTGTCTTTGATTTGTATTGCTGTTTCAGGTGCGAAAAACCTTCCCATCATCCTCTCGATTCGACCATCGTTGTAAACTCTAATCAGTGGGGAAAGGTCATGTGCCATTGGTAAAAGCTAAGTTACAAAAGGAAGGGTTGATAGTCGATAAATGAACTCACTCTCCCTGGCTTAACCTACAAGAAAAAAATACTAATAAACATGTTGATGAGTCGTATCCATTGAGACATATATTAAGAATAAATTTACTGGGTAAAGTTTTTGAAAAAACTAATTTTTTTCATAAAGATAAAAAAAGTACTCACTTCCTGACACAATCCCCTAGGACTGATTAGAGGAAGAGCCCAATTTTTTCATCATCGGCTCATGGCTTTTCCAGTTTCTTAGCAAACAGGTTAAATACATGCTCGTCATCTTTAACCTTCACAACCTCCACCGTCCCCGGCCACCCTCTTTCTCCGCGACTCTATAGTAAAATCCCTGAATCTCAAAGGGTCTTTCCGGCCACATATACAACTACTTATCACAATCCTAAGCTACACCAATTCGCCGGATCCTTTTCCGGGTTAATCAACGGTCATCCTAATCCAAGCTATTCGGATTCCAACAAACAACAATAGCTGCTCACTCGCTTCTCACGAAATCCTTGGCCCCAAGTTTTCCCCCTCACACACTCACCGTCCAAATCGATTCCTTCCCCCGAAAAATGACAGGGCAGAAAATCCCTTCAAGTTTCACAACCATCCAACTTTTCCTCCAACCGGACCCGAATGGCTATATGGTGTGCGAGTGTACCACCCGCGTTCTCCCCCCACAATAAACCCGACTTAAAATCGGCATGTCTTCTTTTAAGCCATGGCTCATGGCCGTCCACCGATTAGCATGCGGAACGAATCCTTGAGGTAACCATGTAATCTTCATAACTATGTAAACGGGTACTACTCAGGAGCTACCCTGTATTTACAGAAACGATAACGACTTTTTCTTCCTGCTGCTACTGTGCTTATATTCTTTGATAGAAGGTGAGAGAAGCAGATTCGATCACACTAAGCACGAAAGCCAGCCGGCCATAAAGTAGAAAAACAAGTGGAGTTTTTCTGTAACATTTTTGGGCAGGTAAAGTCGTGCCTGATAGGTTAATATTTTTGGATAAGATTTCAATTTCTTTGATTTGTAGTCATTTTCCAGGATCAGATTCAGTGTGGGCCAAACCTTCAAACCTTCGCCTTCGCTCGTCGCCCCCAAGCCTTTCGATTCGACCGTCTTTGTAAACTCTCATCAATGGGAAAAAATCATGTACTATTTCCGCCATTGCTAAAAGGTAAGTTACAAGAGAAGGTTGGTGTTACTATACACACAAATTTTGTGATAGCTACTTTTAAAACCAATAATTCGTGTAAATTGTTTGTTCTTTGCCTGAACAGTTGTCTCCACGGTAGTCATAGTTTGGGCCAACTAATTTCCCTTTTAAATATTTTGCTTTGGATTTTAATTATTATTTTTAATTGTATATTCAAAAAAACTTATGTCTTATATTCCGTCTTACTCCTATTACATGTATCAATGTTATAGATAAGTTTTCAAAGGTCCAATAGATATTTGCTTTTGAGTAATTATAATATGATTTGATTGAGCCAACTGATGAATGCTAACACAGATAATCCCTCATATCGTTTTCACTCAACATTGATTAGATCTTTTTATTAAAGTAAAATACGAACATTTTAAAAAAAGTATAATAGTTTATAATATATAGGAGTTAAATATAAAGACGGCATTCTATTTTAATTCAACATCTGTATTAATGTTTTCTAGAGGACAGAGACTTCTTTTGTCCTCGTTGATATATAAAAATACAAACAGTACGTAAGATCAAGTCGATATACGTATACCACTGCACGTTCCCCCCCCACTATTGTCATGAGACTTTTCTTTTTTGGGAGGTATAGTGGAGTCGGAATTGATGTTTTTTCAAGTTATTTGGTCCTAAACTAAATAAGTACTATTTTTTTAAAAGAAAAATACAAGATGTTCCATAAATGGAGAGTCCAGTTAATGACTGTGATAGTGAAAATGATATCTCACTCCGTGTCCAATTGTCACACCAATTCTACAGTTCCAACGCAATTTCAATAGCTTCAATCAATAATCTTCTATAATCAAGTCCGAGGAACGGCTACTTTTTGAATCATATCAAAAATATGACAAGGATATGAAGATAATCAACTACAGCAAGAATTCAGCTCGACTGTTGAAAGAAATCAGCTAGCCATTTCATCAAGGCCTTAGCTCTCTCACAAGTTGGCTTAACCAAATGGAAAACATGTTCTTCCCCTTCTGTTTCCTTAAGTTCTACTTCACCTTTCCATCCACATTTCTTCAGGGACTCATAGTATGTCCACCCTCTGTCCCTTATAAAATCCGCTCCCCCTGTGCATATCAGAATCTTGGAACAAACAAGCTTCGATAGCAAATTTGGATGTGCTGCTGGATTGAATCTTGGGTCATCAGTGTTAGGATTTTCTGGGCAACAATAGGACCAAATTCTATCTGGCTCATTGTTCCCAAAAATAGGATTCACACTTAATCTCTGCCATTGCGGATAGCTCCAGATCAAGTTTTAATTGGGAGCATCTCCAAGTTTATCTTCATCTACACTTGCTCGCATCATCATGTTGTGAGCAATATTGGCTCCAGCACTATCACCTGAAGCGACAAAATCAAATACATTTTCAGTACTCACGAGTCACTCTGCGCAAGTTGAACGCCAAATAACTTCTATAAATAATTGGGGGAAAAAATGATCTAAACAGTCAATTAATCGATTGATCCAAAATGGCAAAAAAACCAACTACAAGCACATTTGAATCAACTATGAAGATTTAAAATAATAATTTAAGAAAAATATACTATTAGTTTTCGTATTTTCTGTTAAAATGATTAAAAAACTACGAAGATTGGAACAATTTGGGTGGGGTGAGTTATGCTTTGTCATCTGGCCATCCTGATCCAATCCAGCAAAAATCTGTTTGGATCGTGACTCGTTTATTGATATTACATTTAATCCGAAAACCAATTCAATTTAAGCCAACCCGCACATTTACCTGACAAGAAAACTCGGGAGAAGTCAGCATGATTTTTCAGCCATGGTTCAGTTCCCTGTTCGCTATTGGCCTGCTGAGAGACCCATTTCATGGCAGCCCAGGAATCATCATAACAAGCAGGGATTTTGTGTTCAGGGGCTAATCGGTACTCGACGGATACGATAAGTACATTAGTTTCTGCAGCTAGAGAGTGGAGATAACTATGATAGTAAGTAGAAAACGCTGATTCAATCACAAACGCTCCCCCATGGAAATACACAAGGAGTGGAAATTTCTGATCATTATTTTGGGTGATTTTAGGAAGGTAAAGGCGTACCGTTACATTGTTCTCCGGTACGACAACTATATCTTTGGATCGAACACCGGTGATTGGATTATCGGAAGGAGGGGCATAATCATGTTTTCGATACTTTTCGATACTGCCATCTTTGTAGACCTTAAAAAACTTTGGGACATGATATTCAATTTCCTTTGAATCCATTGTTTGCTTAAAGTCTGCAGTAACGATGGAGATGGAATAATGCGATGTGATGTGGTGATGTTAAGGGGATAAAAAATGGAGGCTCAGAATGATTATAATTAGCCGTTTTTGTCTTTATGCCTAATTTTTTAAAGAGTAGGTTTACTGCACATTGTAATCTCCGCAGTATCTTCCTCATTGGCTCAAACGCCATAAACCTTTTCTTTTTGTTAATTTTTTTTTTTGACAATAGGGAAACCTCCTATCCTTTCGATGGTCACCGGGTAAATCCTTTGCTTCTTCTATGCAATAACTAGTCAATCATCTTTCCGAAATTATTTTAGGAGAGAAATCATAAAATATCTCTAAACTCAATTTAAATTATAAGTTTCATTCATTAGCTATTGTTAAGGATATAACTTACAATACTCTTTTCTTTCCTTCCTTTGAAACTAGTTTTTGGAGTGTGAGTTAAGTCTAAAATCTAATTTTAACTGATATCTGAACAAAGGTCCGTCTCACACTCAACCCGATTGGAGACTTACATAAACAAAATTGACCACCCCGCACCCATCATGCTAAGCCCTGTGCATGAGGTTGTGTCAAGAATTAGCAAAAGTCCAAACAGCGGTTGTTATGAGATGTATGTGATTTCTATAAAATTTGGGGCAATCCTCCTCCCTTTGACCTACACTTTTTTGACCCCTAACTTTTTAGTTTGTGCATTATGTCTAATACCTAATTTAACAGTTTTTTCAATATTTTTTTTTGGCCTTTTATAAAGAGTCTTGTGCTTGTTTGAGACCACTATTGCTATAAGTTTCTGCGCGTTTCTGCGCGGTTTTTCCGCTCGTCCTTTGCCCTTGCGGGTTCTGTTTGGCCCTGCGTCTCCCTTTCCCTTCTTTTGAATGACTCCCACTTACTTCACACGACCCGTACAATTTCAGTCCACGAGGATTGGTGACTATGAAATAATTGGTATGCACAGTGGAACGGGTTGAAATTATTACGTCTCATGATACACAAGTTCGGACAGGAGCATTGTCTGCTGGACGGAGTCGATTGATGGTGCCATTATTGTAGAGGACGAAAAAAGGGGTCATATCAACTGCTACTTCGTTAGTGTTGGAAGCCATGCAAATTGATTAATTCACCAAAATTGTGAAGTGAGATAGAAAATTATTGGAAAAATTTATATCAATAATACATTTTAAAAATAGATTCTGTTTAAGTGATATTTTTTTTGTTTATTACCATTTATTATAAGCAAGCTATTAACATATTAATGTATATTACAAAAAATGACTTAATGTATGTGATATGATGACTAATAAATTGTTTTTTTTAAATAATCATGTTTGTTTGATAAAAAATTATCGCATTATATTATAAAGTATATATTAAATGTGTGATAAATAATAATATTCATCATTAATTTATATTATAAATCTGTGAATTATCGAATTGTAAAAATAATCAATTAAAAAAATATTATTACTATAAATATTAAATAAATTTTTTATTATAATATATTTATATAAGTTTCTCAAAATTATTAATGGACGAAAAAAGAGGTCATATCAACCAGCACATTTACCTGACAAGAAAACTCGGGAGAAGTCAGCATGATTTTTCAGCCATGGTTCAGTTTCCTGTTCGCTATTGGCCTGCTGAGAGACCCATTTCATGGCAACCCAGGAATCATCATAACAGGCAGGAATTTGTGTGATTTCCAGCTAACGGTACATCGACGGATACGTATCAGTGACAGTAACTAGCGTTCGGTGTTTTCCTAGCAGCTAGAGAGAGGAGATAACTATGATAGTAAGAAGAAAACGCCGATTCGATCACAAACCCTCCCCCATGGAAATACACAAGGAGTGGAAATTTCTGATCATCATTTTGGGTGATTTTAGGAAGGTAAAGGCGTACCGTTACATTGTTCTCCGGTACGACAACTATATCTTTGGATCGAACACCGGTGATTGGATTATCGGAAGGAGGGGCATAATCATGTTTACGATACTTTTCGATACTGCCATCTTTGTAGACCTTAAAAAACATTGGGACATGATATTCAATTTCCTTTGAATCCATTGTTTGCTTAAAGTTTGCAGTAACGATGGAGATGAATAATGCGATGTGATGTGGTGATTTTAAGGGGATAAAAAATGGAGGGTCTAGATTGATTATAATTAGGCGTTTTTGTCTTTATGCCTAACGGCCTAGTTTAGGCGTTTTTGTCTTTATGCCTAACGGCCTAGTTTTTGGGATAATGCAGTATTCCTCAATTTATGTTTGAAATTTTAGATATATACTTATAGATTCTATTATTTTTAAAATTATTTTATAAGTAATCTTTTATTCAACTAAAATTGGACCCACAAAATAGTGTGTTGAAAAGGATTCATATTTAATAATAAAATAGTTAAAGGTAATCGTCTCTAATTAATATACTGTGTCCTCATAAAATACATTCCCTCCAATACATTCACCACGTAAGAGTAGGTTAACTGCACATTGTAGTCTCCGTTGTATCTTCCTCATTAAACTCTATAAACCTTTTTTTTTATTAAACGGAAACCCAAAAACCCGCTATTCTTTTCGTGGCTACACAGTAAATTAATCCTTGAACGTTCACTGCCATTTTCCACAGCAAATAGCTAGCAAAACATCTTTTCATAATTATTTTAGGAGAGAAATTATAAAATATCTTTAAACTCAATGCAAATTATTAGTTTTATTTCTTAAATATTAATAGTCTTAAGAATAACATTTCACTTGACTAAATAAACTTTCTTACCGTATGAATGAAATACACCTTAAATTCTTGTCAAGCTTATAAGTGTTTTCAATTATTTTTTTAGCTTTTTATGAAGAGTTTCACGTTTCTACAAGAGTTTGAGGTCACTTGCTATGTCATGTTATATGTGGGGGTGTAATTAACTTTAATTAATCGAGTAAAGGAATATTTTAAAGGTCGTCAATAATTTATGAACGAAACTAATAGTTTGCTACAAGTTTAGAGATGAATTGAAGTTAAGTTCTGTTTGGAAATGAATACAAACTGAAATTATTTTTGAATTATCCAAAAGTAATGGGGAGGAAAAAAACAAAAAGAATGTAAAAATTTAAAAATCGCTTGGTTGACACTTGAAATGGAAATGGGGGAGCACGGGGTGGTTGGAACGGGAGTTTTTATTTTTTAGCGGGTCGATCGGAATCCATCCCAACCACTCCTCTTTAGTAGCGCTGGGTCCAAACTACTGAGCCTCGAGATACCTGCCATAGCGATGCCCTTTACATAATTACGTTTTCATGATACCCAAAAAGGGTAAAAATTTATTTTTCAACTATTTGAACTTTAACCTAAATTGCTGAATTTGCGCACTAGGCTAAAAAGTGTACTATGGATTTCATCAAGACCTTAGCTTTCTCAGAAGTTTGATTAAATAAATGGAAGACATGTCCCTCCCCTTCTATCTCCTTCATCCTCAATTCACCTTTCCACCCACTATTCTTCAAAGTCTCATAATAAGTCCAAGCCCTGTCTCTCAAGAAATCTTTGCCAGCGGTACAAACTAAAATCTTCGAGCATTTCAACTCCGACAGCACACTCATATGAGCTGCCGGATTGAATCTCCGATCATTAATCCCATTACTATTCGGACATAAATACGTCCATAGTGAATCAGGCTACCATTTACTCAAATAAGGTACAACAATCCTTGCATTCCTACTATGAACGTCGACAAAATGACTTTCACTCCTCCTCACCTCAGTTTCCCTTCCTCACTCGCCCGAACCATTAAGTTGTGTGCAATATTAGCACCAGCACTATCGCCAGCTAAGAAAACACGCGAAAAATTGGCGTGTATTTTAAGCCAGGGCTCTGTTCCTTGTGCCGCCCAATTCAAGACAGCCCATGAATCATCATAACAAGCGGGGATCAGATGCTCTGGGGCTAATCTGTAATCGATTGATACGATGATTACATTAGCCTCAGAAGTTAGCTTGTGGAGGTAACTATCGTATATGGAAGAAAATGCTGATTGAGTACAGAAGCCGCCTCCGTGGATGTAAAAAAGCAGAGGAAATTTTTGTTTTTTTCTACTGATTTTAGGAAGGTATAGTCGTGCTGATACGTTTTTTTGGGGCAAAATTGTAACGTCTTTGGATTGAACCCCGGTTTTGGGATTGTTTGATGGAGGGACTAACTTGATGTGTTGATACCTGTGAATAATTCCATCAGCATCAACTTTGAAAAATGGATAAAAATTCTTGGGTTTTACAGCAAAGGTTGAAGATATACATAGAAAGATAGTAGTAATTATTAGAAATAATAAAGGAAAATGAAGATGAGTGAAATTTAGTGCCATTTGAGTTATAGAAGTTGGTGAATTAATGAATAGATTTTATAGAACTTGTTTATGACCCAAAATTAGAGAACCAACAGTTTTGTCTCTGTGTGTGTGGTAGGTAAGTAAAGCGTGGCAGATTGGGTACCGTGATAGACTCACGGTGGTGCTTTCATTGACCTGCAGATACTGCAAGGTAAATTGAATTTGCTGGTGTGACATTCTATACTATCCGAAATAATCTTTCTATGAAACTATATTGAGTTTGACCCCAAAAAAATTTTACATTTGTGTCTATGTTCTTTTTCAGAACATTTATGAAATTACAGTGGAGTAATTTATTGGACGTACGATGTTAGTGTGGGATATATCATGCTTTACTAGTTATTATTTCCTACTCTCCATTGTCACCATTATGTTACAAAAAATAATCAAGAACAACAACCACAACACACAAACAACACAACAACCAAGTTCCAAACTACTTGACCTATTTCTTACAGCAATTCAAAGATATAAAGAGAAAAAAATTAAATCTAAATCACAAAGTGGTCGTCACGGAAGAAATTATTTCTCTATAGTTTTTGTCTTACATAAGTGTTTGATTTTTTTTTCTTCTCTGTTAGACTATTCTATCTTACACATCATATAATAATGTCTAGTTTTGTTTGTTTCTTTTAAATTTCAATCTTTAGACCATTCTTTCTAACTGATACATCATATAGTGTCTTAATTTTGTTTGTTTCCTTTTCTTCTCTTAGACGATATACTATTTTTTTCATCTAATAATACATCACATAGACATATAGTATATTGATTTAATTTGTTTCTTCTTCTTTTTTTCCTCTCTTACACTATTCTTTCAATCTGACTCATCACTCATGCTTATGGGCTTGCAAATATGGAGAGTTCTCTCCAAACACTAATAAATCAAAGAGTTTACTTTATATAACTTCAACTCAATTAACCCGCAAAGAGTTGATTTCCTACATGGAGATCCCCAGTTTAAAATTCTTTTTGTTTGAACCGAAACCGACTTTTTTTTTCCTCCTTACAAACAAGTTGAGTAGGTCTTATGAGACATTAATAATAGTCAAACTTCAGAATCTCAATATCAGTTTTTTCAAGCTTGTATATAAAGCGAAAAAAGAAGGCATATGACTTAGGAGTACAAAGTTTGGTAAAGAAATTACCTAACTTTCTGGGTCACAATTTGACAATCTAGACTTAGAACAACAATTCCACCAATGTATTAAATAAAAAGAATGGCCAGCGTGACCAGAAATTAAATTTATGTGACTACATGAGGAAGCAGGGAAGGGGTGGAGGGGTGAGAGCGGTAATAAATGCACAAAATACTTTGAATGACATTTAATCCCTTAACTGATTTTTTCTTGTATGGTCCTGCTTCATTATGGTCCACCTTACGTGCTATTTAAGATAGAGTCGTAATTTTTAAAATAATCTAAATATATATCAAAAGGATAAGAAAATTCTAACAAATATCAGTTTGTTTTGGAAACACCACTAAAATCTATACAAGAGATTTGTTTATACAAGAGGTTTATGACTTCTCACGCCGCCACTGTTTGTGAATCATTCTCAAAAACAGGAAGGAAGCAACAGTTGAATAAATATTTACCATAAGTACATAGCTGATTCTGAGTTTTAGATATTTTGCTATAGCTCAATTTGGAACAACAAGAAACAAAGGGAAATGTGTGTTGTTACATTAACCAAAGGAAATTGAGCGTTGAGAAGGAGTATATCGAATATTCAAGTGTTCAATCAGCACAAAACGAAATTCTACTCATCACAATCACATTTATGTAAATAAATATATAAATATTTTTTATAACGATTACATTTGATCTAGCTCTTGCTATTCCACTTGTAATCACATACGAATAGCTTTTACAAGAAAACTTACTTCTGGGATTTATCTATTGCTAGAACTCAAAATCAACATGTTACATTATTTAAATATATGTAAAAAGAAAGTACTATTAATTCAGGTAAAATAACCTTACTAATGTTGCTTCAAGAAATCAACTAGTTTGTTCATAAGTTCCGCAGATTTTTCCGATTTAGGATTAAAGAAATGAAAACAATGGCCTTCTCCTTTCGTCTCCATTACCTCAATTTCTCCATTCCACTCACTCTTCTTCAACCCCTCATAATAATTCATTGCCCCTTCTTTCAGAGGATCTTTCTCCGCCACGAAAAACAGAGTTTTTTTACACGCTATTGATTTCAACCTTGGATCTATCAATGGATTTACCCTGGGATCTTCGAAGCATCCACCATTTCTTGTCGGATTCAAAGCCTTGTACAGTTTATCGTTTTCGATTCCGAAATACGGATGAACCAAATAAAGCCCCAAAATTTTGATATCCGAATCGAAATTAGTTACCCCTGCTCTAACAACAACGTCGTTAGCAATATTTGCTCCAGCACTTTCTCCCCCAACAAACAGTTTAGCAAAATCAGCGTGATCATTTAGCCATGAATCTGGACCTTTTCCATTAGCATGTGAAATTACCCATTGAAATGCTGCCCACGAATCATCGTAGGTAGTATCAAAAGGGTTTTCCGGGGCAAGTCTATATTCGACTGAAACAGCGATGAAATTGGCCTTTTCGACTACAGAGCTGATGAAATTATGGAATGTTGAGGAACGAGCTGATCCCATACAGAAAGCCCCCCCGTGAATGTAAATTACGACGGGGATTTTCTGTTTGGGGTCGGTAATTTTGGGAAGAAACATACGAACGGAAACCCCTGTTTCCGGGTGAACTACGACATCTTTGGATCGGACAGGAGCTTGTGGATCGTTCGAAAGCGGAGCATTGTCTGCTGGACGGAGTCGATTGATGGTGCCATTTTTGTAGAGGACGAAAAAAGGGGTCATATCAACTGCTACTTCGTTAGCGTTGGAAGCCATGGAAATTGATTAATTCCCACCAAAATTGTGAAGTGAGGTAGAAAATTATTAATGGTGTGAAGTAGCTATAAATAGCTGTGAATGCAGTGGCATCAGTTCGTACGGTGTGGGGGGCGGGGAAAACGGAAAATTTCTACGGTGGGTGAACCGTCAACTGTTTCTTTCTACCTAAGAACGCTTTAACGTATACTACTGTTTCTCCTTTTTATGTATTTGCGGTGTTCATTTTCTGACGTAAAGCTTATCTCATATTAAATTTTGATTAATTTGAATTTGATTAATTTTTTATTATTTCATATCAAGGTTCAAATATGGAGTAATTTTTTGGCTATAAAGTTGAATCAACTAGAGTGAATTAATGTTCTTTTATAGAATCATTAAATAAGCTGACATTTAAAGAATTAGAAAAATATTATTAATAAGCTAAAAATTTTGACATAACGCCTTAGTGAGAGAGAGAGTGTTTTTTTTTTGTGTCAAGTATCTTTTGAGAAAAATAAATAAAATTGAGTAATATTATAATTTTAAAACAAACATAAATGATATTCCTAGATAATTTTTCAAATATAAGTGACTATCTAAAAAAAATTACTTCTCAAATATGAGTTCAGATATGTAAATATTCAATAGTTTACTTATGAAAGTAATAATAAAAAAATATTTATCATTTTACTCTTGCAACCCTTCCCTCCCGCCCCTCTCATCCTTGCCCTCTCGCTTCCCCTCCGCGCCCTATCTAGCGTTCCAACAGCCCCCACAAGAACCTCAGATTGACTCCCCTCACTATTACCGTGCCTCAAAAAATGCACCACATTTTTTGGGTTCAAAATTAACTCCCTTAATTTACTGGCTATAAATTGCAAAGAATAGCATTGAATAATCTTTCTGTTTTTACATAGATGTCATACTGTCAATTTAGTCTATTTGAGCATATTAAATTTTCATAGTACATCTTTTTTTCCCTCTTGGTCTTTAAATCTTCTAGAAGTTTAGTCAAAAAAGAAAAAGAGAAGAAAGAAATGGTAACAGCTAAAATAATATAATGGATGCCTTTTATGACATACTATCAAATCATATATCTAATTCAATATTAAAAAATAATCTATAAGTGAGAATTATTTAAATTCATATATAAGGAAATCAATTTTTCCTTTTTTTTAATATACATGTATCAAGTTAAAATATAACACATATAAGTCTGAAAAAATGATTAAACAGCTGGCAAACTTGCCACATAATTAAAGTCCTAAACCTAAATTACTTTAAGCAGAAACAGCAAGGCTATTGAATTTGTATTAGATAATAATAAATCTTTCACTATACCTTCAATTAGCGGCACAAAACTTTGATGAATCAATTAGCGGCATAAAATAATGAGTTTGGCAACCAAACAGAGGTGAAATTAAATAAATTTAGCTAATGAAAACGAGAGATTTTTCTGGGAGACCAAGGTGTTAGGGGAGTAACAAACGTGGTGTAGTAGGGTTGAGAGGATTCAGGATGGGTTAAGGAGGGGAATCATAGTGGTGGAATAGCTAGTCAAGGTATGGACGTTGGGATGACTGTAAGGAGGCAGTTTCGGTTGGAGTGGACGGGGAATGACGGAGTGTGGAGGGAGCTGGGGGAAAGTTTTTGTTCTCTGTCTTCACTTTCTAGCCTCTGCTCTTTTTCCCCCCTTTGCCACGTTCCATCCTTCTTTTTTCTTGCTCCTTTTTTTATCTCTCTTTTTTTCCCTGTTTTTGCTTCTTATCATTTCTTCCCGTCATTACAAATATCCCACCATTTTAAAACTTCTTTTTGAATATTTCATGCTCAAAATTCATCAAAATATACCACATTTTAAAACTTCTTTTGAATATTTCATGCTCAAATTCATCATCAAACTTGCAATGTTTACTTTTTGGAATTTTTAAATTGTACCATATGAATTGAGACAAATAAGAATATTTTTTATCTATATTTTATTTTTCATGTGTGCAATAGAAATAGAAGATTCATTATTTATTTGTAATTATTTTGGATTGATTTCAATTGAAGAAACTTGAATAACATCATTGTTGAATTTTAATTGGATTTTTTGTCAAACGACAAAGAAGTGTATTAATTTTTGAAAAATTGAGTTGAATTTAATACTTAAAAATATCGAAACAGACAATAGAAGATTAAATATCAAAATTAAAATTGCTATTAAATAATTTATTATCAAATTATTGCAAGAACAAATCGTTGAAGTTACCATATTTTTACGTAGAAATTATGGTGAATCATAATATTTATTACTACTATATTTTTCCAACCATATCTCAAAATTTAATAAACAACCAATGCATATGAATAAAAATGAACTCAAAGACACAGTAGCCAGCATTGAAGGCTGAAGATTATATTAAAGGATAGTATACTACAAATGATGTTTAAATTTATTTTTATATTAAACTAAAATTTGACCAAAAACCATTGAGGATAAAATAGAACTTAAAAATCCAAGAATCACTCTTGCACAAAATACAACTTAAAGAAAGAGAAAATTATATTGTAATACAAGTTATGATATTAAACTAGCGTTTGATCTCAAATTTTTAAATAATTTTGATAAGTAATATCTTGGTCAAGTTTCTGGTGAAATTAGTGTTTGGCTCAAGTTTTTCAATGAATTGTTATTTTCTCTCAATTTTGTTACTTAAAAGTAGAATTTGAACTTTTTGGGCGGAGATAGTAATAAACTATTCCTTAATATAGTTTTTCCATATTTAACTAACAATGTCTTTCATTTCTCTCGTACTCCCCCTCTCTCTTTGTTCCTGTTTATTTGTTATATTTCCTCTTTAAATTGTCTCTATTTATTTATTTATTTTGATAAATTAAAAAATATTTAAAAAAAATTCATATTATGCCCTCATTTACACTTCTTGGAAATTTTTAAGTTTTATTTCATGCATTTTGAAATCATGATTAATAAGCTTAAAATGGTAAATTTACTACTCATATTAATCAATATTATCTAAATAAATGTGTCATTTTTTGAGTGGACAAATTAATAGGAAGAAAAGAAATATTACTTAATAAATAGAGGACTAGTCTAATTATTTATTAGTTAGTAATAATAATAGATAGATTATTAAGGCATTTTTTTATAAAATATAAAAGTTAATGGTAATTTCCAAATACTATAACTAGATCCAAAAAATTAGTTTTTCCTAGTATTCAAAAACTTGATATTCTTGGCAAATATATTTATAAATTATGTAGCGGAACAGCACTCCAAACTTTTATCCGCGGCCAAACGGGCCCTTTTATGAGAGTTCAAGTGAGAAGTAAACAGTAACTTTTTGAAGATGAAAAAGGGTGAAATTTGCACGTGAAGTTGATTAAAAAAATGGTGTTTGACGAAATCAACCCCGACTGAAACGGTGTCGTACGATACCACTTCATTTGAATGGTACCAAACATGATTAGTAGAGAAGAAGAAGTTTGAGTTGCTGTAAATCACTATCAAAAAGGATAGCAGCGTGATAATTAAACTAAAGAACCCTATCATCATAGTGTTCTTCACGAGAATAAAGCTAATCATAGCTCTAGTTTGTCGACATAATTATGTGTTTCTGCATGTATTGTGAAGAACAAGAGGTGAAGAAATAAGAATGAATAAAGCTAGAAAGAAAAAGGGGATCTTTTTTTGAATCTGGGTATCCCAAATGCCTTTTCTTTATCTTCATTTTTGAGCATTTAAGCTATGGCTGACGATTTCTGCGACTTCACCAAGGTATGTAACGTTATTATTTTATTTTTTTTTTGCTAAATGTTTCTTCTTTTTGCCTTTCTTGACAACTGTATGTGCTGTTTTGATCTGGGTTTCTGCAAGTGTTTGCTCAAATTTGAGCTTTTTTACTTCTTATGTTCATACCATTAGTTTCAATTTCTTGCATCTTTACTCAACTGTAGTGTTTGTACTATTAAAATTATAGTAATCATCTGTAATGTTTGTACTATTATGACAGACCTTAGAGGCTTTTAGCGCAAAGAATGATAAAAGAGGCACTAGTGAAGAGCACTATTAGCTGATATATGTTACTCTTATCTAGGTTATGAAGCCCTTGAAATACTACATAGTTTACTGGATTCATTTTGAGAATTTCCTGCTTGAGCAAATAGTGTTAGACTTGTACAGATTCTAATTTTGAGCTCCTGAATCTCAATAAAACCATATTATTTCTTAGTTATCTTGTATCTTGCTTGCCTATTTGATGAAACCTTGCTAGGTTCCTTTTTTTTTTTTTTGAATAACTTTGCAACTGAATTTATTTTATTGAGACCCTGAAGGAAAATTTTAATATGAAAAAACAAGACTTAAGATCCTAAGTATTTGAACTTCTGATTCAATTCCAGGATACTTTCATCTTAAAGAAACCAAAGAAATCTCCGCTGCTGCTGAGAATGGTGGTTTTACTTTTTGCTATGATATGTGGAATATATACATGTTCAATTTGTCTAAAACAAATTGGTTCGCGTTCCAGTGGACTGCTTGCGACTGTTCATGTCGTTGAAAGGCCATGTGAGACGACTAATGTTGACCCTTTGGAAAAACCTTACATGCACTTTCCCAAGCCAAAAACTTTTAGCCGGTGAGATATTGACAATCTTTTTGTATGTTTTAGTATCTCATTATGGATAAACAATCGACTAAAAGCTGCTGTATTAGGGCTGAGTGTGCTTGCAATCCTGTAAGGTTTTTTATGATTTTCTCCACTCAGAGGTCTGGCAGTGGATGGTTTGAAACGTTGTTAAACAGCCATATGAATATAAGCTCTAACGGGGAGATTTTTTCGGTTAAAGTCCGTAAAAGTAATGCATCAACAATTTTGGAAACATTGGACAAACTCTATGACCTAGACTTTTTGACCAGCGCTTCCAAGAATGAATGTACAACTGCAGTTGGTCTGAAGTGGATGCTTAATCAGGTGAGTGCTATCTTCAAAGTCCTGTTTGGCATGTCTGTTGCTAAGCATGTGTCAAAGTCCTGTTTGTCATGTCTGTTGCTAAGCATGTGGTCGGAGTGCATAACTACTAGTGAGAGTACCTGTGTTTTGTAGGAAACCTTTTATACATAATTTGTCATGTTGAGGTTGCTTCTTGATTTTTCCAATGTGAAATTGGCATGTTATGGTTAATGTCCACATATTTTTCTGTCATCTGAATTTTCTGTTTTAATTGAGCTTTCATTTTGGCCGTGATATAAAAATCTGATTAAGGAATTAAAAAAGGGGAGGATTTTTGGTGGAATTTCACAATGTACTACTTATCTACCTGGCTGTGTTAGCTTGTCTGGAAATCAGCTTAGATTTCTTTTTTCTTATTCAACATAATTGTTCATATGCGAAACATGCTTGTTTCCAGAGTTTGGGTCAATATCAAGTTATCATTCTCAAAAAAAAGAGTTTGGGTCAATGTCATTCACTTGACTGCTGCTGTGATACAGTGTATTAGTAGATGGACACTAGTGTTGGGATTACGAGTAAGATAGGTCTTAGAATCAGTTACTTGAATGAAACTTTTTTTTATGGAATCATATTGGGTATTTGACGATACCTTATCCTTGAAGAACCACACGCATTATGATTTCAGGAAATTAGAGAAAAAACGCTAAAAGTTAACAGATACACAATGCTTGGCTCCTAACTTCTCCCCCATCTCACCTGTTCCATTTAAAAAGTGAAGATGGTATTATTTCCAAAATTACTTGTCTAAACAAAGGACTAATTGTATGGATATGTAAAATGCAAGATTTCCTATTCCTTCAAGAAAGGGTAGGAAACATATATTCGATTCAAAAGTGAGTAAACAGAATTTCAAGTTCGATCTCATAGGTACATATAGTATTTTGCAGAAAGCCATATTTTATATTACCACTGATCCACCCATGTACAATTGAAACTAGGTAGGAAGGAATTACAGAAATTGGTCTACAAGATAGTCACTTTATGAAGAACTAAATCATGAAAAAATTGGTCTACATGATGTATATTACCTTGTGAGGAGCTCATATAAACTCTGTAAGCAGCTTACACCTTGGTGGGTTGGTTCCTTTTGTCGTAATTATGGATCATGATGGATTGCATGAACATTTACATGTTATTACAGGGTGTATTGCAGCATCATGAGGAAATTGTTGAGTATTTCAAACGGAGAGGAGTTTCTGCAATTTTTCTCTTCAGAAGAAATCTTTTGCGCAGAATGGTTTCAATTCTAGCAAATTCCTATGATCAGAATGCTAAGCTGTTGAATGGAACCCACAAGTCTCATGTGCATTCTCCCAAGGAGGTCAGTTGATAGATCCCTATGATGTAGAGACGCATGATTATGTCTCCATGCTGTCTTAAGCAATCACGTTTTGCAGGCTGAGATTCTTGCAAGTTACAAGCCTAGAATAAACACAACGACGTTGATTGCAAACCTAAAGCAAATACAAGGCATGACTGCTAATGCTTTGGAATACTTCAAAAGCACTCGGCATATGATCTTGTTCTATGAGGACATAATAAAAAATCAGACTGTAAGATATTTGCACATTCTACTATATCCCTGATATTTTAGTTCTCTTGTGAGGAAGCTCGTTTTTTATGCCCACTTCCTGCTACACAGATGCTGAATGATGTGCAAGATTTCCTGAAAGTTCCAAGAATGGATCTCCATAGTCGTCAAGTGAAGATACACAAGGCACCATTGTCTTTGCAAGTTGAAAATTGGAGTGATGTTGAAAAGGCACTCAAGGGAACACCTTATGAAAGCTTCCTACATGCAGATTACAAAATATAAATGTGCAGTTCTTGTGTATATGTAGCTTCTGTTGTTTAAATCTATTCTTTCATTATTTATATGTAAGCAGAAGCTAGCGGGATTTGGCTAAGGCAGGTTGTTTACCGAGTTCCTCTTGTTTCAGGTAATTAAATTTGGCTCTTCAGGTTAAATAGGCTTTTGTAGCTGACTGAGAATGAAATTAACAATTTTAATCCAGTGAATTGTGTGGCTGGCTTACTTGATCTAGACAAGGCAAAGAATGAGTAAATTAAGTAGGTGAAAATGTAGCAGGAGAGAAGCAATAAAAATCAACACAACCAAATGGTTAAGCATACATTGCCCTCATTTGATGCTAGTAACTAGTACCTATAGTTACTACTATTGTACATAATCATAAATTATGTTGTATCCACCAAACTTGTATGGTGTGAAATGGAGAGCATTTAAAAGATTTGTCTATGTTTGTGTGTTTTTTTTAAACAAGAAAAGATGAAATTTTTTAGAGTCCTGAGCCAAAAAGATATAAAATGTTAACAAAAATTTTGAAACGATATATAAATTTTTATGACAGTGGTAAAATCGCTGGAATAGCAGAAAAGCAAAATCGCTATTATAGCAGCGATTTGTAAAATTTGATTTAAAAGAATTTTTTTTAAAGAAATCGCTGCTCAGCGATTTTCAAAATAATTTTTTTTTAATGTTTTTTTAATAAAATGCTGCCTAGACAGTATTTTACCTTTAATTTTTTTAGTTATTTCAATTTTTTTAAATAAGATTAAAAGCAAATCACTGCAAGGGCAACTATTTATATCAAAAGACTTGATACAACATTAAAAAAATAAAAAATATATTTTTTTGATACAAATTGCTGCCCTTGGCAGCGATTTCTTAAAGAATTTTTTTTAAAAAAAAAAATCAAATTTTGCATATCACTGCTATAGCAGTGATTTTGCTTTTTCGGGCGAGCTAAATCCTGTCATTTCAGCGATTTTAACATTTTGGTTAAAATAATTATTCATACACTATTTTGAAATTTTTGTTAATATTTTATACCCTTTAGGCTCAGAACTCAAATTTGTTGTGCTTGAATAATGCTTGATTAGTACTTCAATTATTTCCATCGAATTTTTGCCACTAACATTAGGTATCCGATAACTCTAAAGCTAGAACAAATAAAAAAAAATCACTTAATACTCAATCTCTGTTGAAATTTGAACTTGAGATTTCTATTAATTTCAACTGAAGTACTATAGACAACAGTAATTTGACAGAACTGTTGTCTGTTTGCATCTGTAGTTTCGTACGATAAACAACATATACCAAAAATAGGCATGTAAGATGAAAATGTTGTTACTAAATATTGGTCCCCTTTGACGTAACGTTTTTACTACTTGGTACTATTTCATTTTTAAGGAGTAAAAGGTAAAACCCTCAATTTAATCCAATGAGCTTAATGTAATCATCAGCCTTTTTGTTTTCTAGGTCAACAATCGACAAGTTTATGAGTTAATACCTCAAATGGTCACTCAATTTTGGACTATTCTCTCAGAAAGTCACTCAACTATCCACTCTTCTCTCAGAAAGTCACTCAACTTTCAATTGTCCCGCAAAAAGTCACAAATATCCACTCTTCCTCAGAAAGTCACTAACTATCCACCTCTTTCCTCAGAAAAGTCACCAATCTATAAATTATTTTTAATTAAAATTTATTGAGATTAATTATTTATATAAGCAAACAAAATTTTCAAAATAAAGAAATCATTTAGTGATCCACCACCTAACCCGACCCATAAAAAAATATGATATGGACCCAGTTATTTATCTTTAATCCTAATTAAACTAATCCTAATTCAAGGCGGTAAAGAGAGGGATTAATTTAGGATTAAAGATAAAATAAAAGGGGTGCATATCATATTTGTTTAATGGGTCGGGTTAGGTGGGTGGATCACTAACTGATTTAATTTTTTTTTGAAAATTTTGGTTTGTTATATAAAAATTAATCTCAATAAATTTTAATTAAAATAATTTAAAGATCTTGAGTGACTTTCTGAGGAAAAGATAAGAGTGGATAGTTGGAGTGACTTCTGAGGAAATTAGTGGATAGTTGAGTGACCGTTTTTCGAGGAAAATTGAAGTGAGGACTTTCTGAGAGAAAGAGTGCATAGTGAGTTACTTGTAAGGAAAAATTGACCAAGATTGAGTGACTTTCTGAGAGACTAGGTGACAGTTGAGTGACCATAGAGGTTATTAACTCCAAGTTGATAGAGTAGTATAATACTTTCAAGTTGCAGTTTTTTTTTTTTAAAAAAAGAAGTCTTAAAAATAGAAAGGTATTTCACACTGTTAAACTCAGCGGCACAGACGGGAAAGTTTAGGGCAGAATCTTCTCACACGTCAGGTTTCAATCTGGAGAGATGTGCAGACATTGTGCGTACCGAGACATCATGTTGGCCATGATGCAACACAACCTCAAAACGGCAAAAAATATATTTTTAATATTTATTACTTGAAAATTTGATTTCGAACATAATAGGAAATAAGGATATTAATAGTAAATTTACATAATTTCGAACCTAATATCTAGTGTTAAATTTTCTGTCATGATTGTTTAAAATAATTATATCAAAACATTTAATGTTTTAGAAATTTAAGGTATAATCGATTTTCTTTTTCCATCTTACCTTAGTAGATTATTGTCATTAATGAAGATAACACATGGTAATAAAGATATTATAATTTTAATAGAAAAAAGGATAAAATAATTAAATATTTTTTTAATTAGCTTTTAAAGAGCGTAAAATAAAGTACAAATGTATAATTTGAGATGGAGGTTGTACTCCATAGTTTTAAGATCAACGATGCATTTGAAAGTACATTTACATCTTGTTTGAATTGTATCACTGTATATTGTTACTATAAAAATCACTTATATATTGATTATTATTTACATTAGTATTATATCAGTTTTTAAATTTAATCATGTTCATTAGATAAAGATAATTTTTTTTTATTTATATAGTCACTTATTAGGTATGATCAAATCGCTAGATTAATATTTTTTTATTGTTTTATATTCATTTATAATTTAAAAACTTTATATTATTTTTTATCATTTTTTAATACATAATTTATGTAAATATCATTTAACTTATTTGATAAGTAACAATATATAACGATAGAAAATAATAATACGGTCGTTCCACCAATTTAACATCAGCTGCAAGTAGTGGACACGGTTGCCGTCAGGAACCGCCGATTTATGTTTGGACTTCAACGACAAGGAGACGGGACCCACATACACCACCGCGTATCAGCTGGTCCCACAACCAACTTGTCTCTAAACTTATTGATCGACGGCTATTATTAAATTAATCGGACGATCCAAATTGAATGTCGTTATACACGAGATAGATAGAGACCCTAGATCCCGTATAGCGTATCTGAATCTCTCTTCCTTATATAATATCAAGCCGACTCTCCACAAGTCTCCTTCTTTTCTTCTTCCTCTCTCTCGTCATCAAAATTCATCTTTGCTCATTCTCCATTGCCAAAACCTTGAATCAACTCTATAGATCCTTCTTTTCCGGATCTATCTGCCGAAGTAAGTCCCATTTTTCTTTTGCACACCCTTAACTTCCACAGCACCTCACTTTGTCTCAACTTTCACTCCATCCCCACAATACCAGAGATTGTTTTTGAGGACACACCTGGCTAACACCACCCCAGAACTCATCCCCAAAGGCCACCACCGTTGGCCTGCGAAACCACACCGCACCAACCGACCAGATTCCCACAACACCCGCACTCCTCCGGACAAACCAAAGCACACATACGACCCCAACGACCACAAGGATCAACCAATCCACCCCACGCACCAAAAAAAGAACACACAACGAACATAGACAAACAACCTAATGGATGGGCGATTTGCAGTATCCAGCAGCAGCAATGGCTATATGCAGCAACAGATGATGTTGGTCAGCCCAAACAGCCTTAACTTACCATCAAAAGAAGCTGCCAGATCAGCCGCCGACTCAGATTCAGAATTCATTAAGATAACAAAACGATCTGGATGGTGAACATGGGCCAACCTGTCCTAACAACAGAACACAGGATACGACGACAAGTGGCATGGAAGCGCCTGTACACAAGTCTTCCATTCACACGAACAAGCCATGATGCTCCAGGCAACGCCCTGCGCGACCCCCCCCACCGGATTGATTCAAACACACCGCCAATTTCTATACTCGAAACGCCAGTCATAATACTTACCTGGAACTAAAATGTTTGTCTCGACTTAAATGCTAAGCAACCAATTTTGCTCCTGACAGTGTAATGAGCATGTGAAACGATTTAGAACTGTAGTATCATCGTTAAGAAAACAGAGTCACCGCGAAAAAAAAAAAAAAACACGTTTGACCTTACTGAGATCCTGCCAGATCAATGCAGAGATACGTCGAGAGAAATTTTGGGATCTCGGACCACTGACATTCTATTTGATAGTTTTTTTCAGTAAGAGTTTTACCTTTTGACCGACATCATGAAGAGTAGCGAAATGCCCGGGAAACGATATTGATCTTTCTCGATTGTTAAGCTAAAATGGTAAATGTCGGGGGATAAGAATGATTTTAAATGCATTCCACTATACGGGAAATAAAGTTTTCATGTGCCTTTAACTTCTCATTCTTATCAGATAATTAACTGTTTTGAGTCAACCCGTACAGTGATCTTAACTCGACACTCGACAAAGGTCTATCGCAGAGACCTGACACCTTCGTCTCAAAAACGTACGGGGATCACCGCATTGAGTCCGGTTAGACATGAGAAATTTAAACAACTAGAATGAGATAAACTGTTGTAGTTCATGCCGCCCAATTCTCGTGCAATAGAAGAATAAAATTGACCAACCAGGTGGAGCAAGTGTGCATAGGAAACAATTAAGTGGTTCAAAAGTGCACGCAAATTGGGACAAGTCCCAATCCTAGTTGCGATACACAGGTGGGCTTCCCACTCCCTGCTTTCGTAGAAAAAGAAGCCCAGCCTGCGTCCTGAGTAGCTAATGTCGGTCTCCTCTCTCTGGTACACGGCTTCAGATTTAGTGTTGGTGCTTCATAAGTTCTCACTTTTTTTCTCAACGGAACTGGAGAATATTCGTCTCGCTTCAGTTTCCTTTTTTTTTGAACCTCTATTTCTAGTAACACTTTGACATCAACTGGTTTCTATCTTTGAGGAATAACATGCCCTTTATTTCTTTTGGAGCACCCATATGAGATTCCAATATAGAAGATTGTGGGTGTCTTCCATAAATAATCTTATTTCTTTGCAGATTCTCTATTTTTTGGTATGTAATTTGTACTTGTATTCTAGGTTTTTTCTTCCAATCATCTAAGTTGCACGGACTCTTTACTTTCAATGCCGCACCCATCTCGGATTCTCCAAAAATACACTACTTATGGCGAATCCGAAATGCACTCCATGACATTATTGAAGATTCTGAGCCCATCATAAATAATATTATTTTACTTTATCCCCCCCCCTCCCAAAAAAAAAAAAAAGGAAAGAAAGAAGCTTTCACACTAATTTCCGTTAAGATTGTACAATTAGAAGATTATACGACTACAAAAGAACCGAAGACACACATGGACTGTTATGTAATTGCCAAGAAAATCAACTGATTTTCTTTTCTTCTAAGAAAATAATTAATGAATATTCGAGGAAAATTACAGATATTAAAACTTGAAGCAAGATACTTTATTCTTACAGTTTTGTTCGATGGCAAAACACTAGAGAATGGAGTAGCGAGGAAGGAGAGATGCTTTTTCATCCTCAAAATGGAGACTAGAGCTGCCGCTGGACTCCAAGTTGGACCGACCACATTTGATTGAATAATTCTAACAATTTTAGTTTGGAATTCCTTTGCCTTAGACTGTAAATGTGTGGGAAACCCTTTCTTTTGTAGTTAAAAATTGAAATAAAATTATCTCAAGAATATCTTTTTTCAAGCTTATACATCAATACTAGTATAGTCTACAAGCATTGATTATTTGGTTTCCAATTTAGGCATGCACTCTGTGCTAGTAATTGACATGAAATCATGCAGGTTATTTCTGTGAAAATTATTCGAAACAAGCAAACTGGTCAGTCAGAGCGTTATGGATTTGTTGAGTTCAATAGTCACGCAGCAGCGGAAAAAGTGCTACAGAGCTACAATGGCACAATGATGCCAAATGCCGAGCAACCTTTCCGCTTAAATTGGGCAGCCTTCAGCGCTGGTGAAAAGCGTGCAGAAACTGGTTCTGATTTCTCAATTTTTGTAGGAGATTTGGCCTCTGATGTTACTGACACAATGTTACGTGACACATTCGCTAGTAGATATCCATCTGTTAAAGGTGCAAAAGTAGTAGTAGATGCAAACACAGGCCACTCAAAAGGCTATGGCTTTGTAAGGTTTGGTGATGAAAGCGAGAGGTCTCGGGCCATGACTGAAATGAATGGTATATATTGTTCCAGCAGGCCCATGCGTGTTGGTGTTGCTACCCCAAAGAAACCATCAGCACAGCAACAATTTTCTTCTCAAGGTATGTAATATTGCAACTTGTTGACTTTAATATTGCATCATTTAGAATCCTTTGGCTACTTCCTAAATTTTTGAATTTTATCTTCCGAAAAACCAAAAATATGACAAATAAAAAAAGAAACATAAAACAGTTGATCATTTTCTAGTTAAATCCAGAATTTAGCCAAATTGAAGCTTGACAAATGTAGTGGATGTGTTGTTTAGAGCAAAGACAGCATCAACTTTTCTACCTGGCTGAGCAAGTTAGAGGTGAAAAGCATACTGCTACTTTTATTTTTTTTGAGAAGGTATCAGTTGTATTTATTGACAAGTCAGTACATGGGTTGCACTGAAACCATATTTACAGCAAAATCAAAAAGAAATCTAACTGACTCTACTTCTAACAAGATCCTAGGATGTCTATAATTGAGTCAGTGTCCTCTTAAGTATATTTGTTTACACCAGAAACAAAAAAGTCTTAACGCAATTTAAGTTTGATCATCTGTAGATCACAATTTTTGCTCTCAAAACATCTTGAATTCCTTTCCTTCCATATTGTCCACCAGATATAAGCCGGGACAATCCTCCATCTGTCTTTTTCAGCAGCTCCTACTCCTGCTTCCTCCCAACTATATAGCAAATGAGTTATTTTGTTAGGCATGGCATGACCCAACTAATACTCCTAAGGCTAACAAAGATTCTCCACAACTGAGTAGTTGTCCTGCACTGTAGAAACAGATGGCTAATTGTCTCAACCTGTTCACCACAAAGGTAACATCTGGAACACAGAGAAAATTTCCTCTTCTTGAGGTTCTCTTGTGTCAAAACAGCCTCTCTTGTCAATAACCAAGTAAAACAGACATACTGCTACTTTTATCCTGGATGCACCAAATTTTTCTAGATTTATTGAGCTTGGTTTTCTTCTTGTGGTTTATTGTGACCAGTTATTTCTTATGTATGTGCTAGCAGTTCCATGTTTGCATCAAATTTTAGATGTCATGTTCAACTTATTTATTGAGGTCAGAACTGCTTACTCTTTTTGTTCAGCTGTGATATTATCTGGTGGATATGCATCAAATGGTGCTGCTACCCATGGATCCCAATCTGATGGTGATTCATCAAACACGACAGTAAGTGGTCCATTTTCTTGTGGAAGTTGGTCATAAGTTAGTTAATTGGAGTAACTCCCAATTCAACTAGTACTTATAGAACAATAGTTAGTTGGTCTAACTTTTTCTTTATGGTAGATTTTTGTTGGAGGACTTGATTCTGATGTCACTGACGAGGAACTGAGGCAGTCCTTTACTCAGTTTGGGGAAGTGGTCTCTGTGAAAATACCTGCCGGAAAAGGATGTGGTTTTGTACAATTTTCTGATAGGTAAAATTCTGTAATGCTTGACTTGAAATGCTAGGTGGTGAGTAGTAGTGAATTATTTTGCGCATCATTATCTGGGAAACTAAGAGAAGTGATGCCACGAGTCTTGAGGCATGGACATTGAGTGGTAGATAACTTCACTATTCCTTGTCATTTAATCTCCTTCGGTAGTGTACCATTTAAGTAATTGGATTGATTCTAGATATTGGGTTAAAATATGAGTTCTTTATGTTTAAGGATCTCTGTTATTTGGTTTGGTTTATGATTCTTGAGAAATTGCCCAAGAGTGAACACAACTGCTTATGGGCGGAGTATTAATCTCATATTTTCGTTAAGTTGATAACAAATAAGATAGTGAAGTTTGGATTTGCTTCCTTTTGGTCCATGGTTTTAATAGCATTCTGTCAACTTATTCTTTTTAAAGCTGTGTGGTTAGTCGAGGTGTGCACAAGCTGATCTGGACACCAAACAGTACGGTTGTAAAGAAAAAAGATACAAAGTTTTAGGTTATTGATATAGTATAAAATAGTGTAGTCTTGTTCTGAAAATTTTAAATGCAGCACGCAGAAGAAGATATATTTTCTTGTTGCAAAGTGCAGTAAAATCAGGATTTAAATATTTAAGTTGAATTCTCTACATGTGAAACGGATTAAAAGGTCTTTTTGCTGTACATATCAGTACCTTCTTGGTGCAATTATTCAAATAAATCTTGTCCCAAAAAAACAAAAAGAAGAAAACAGAAGGCAGCATGCTTAACCACCTTGTGGGTTTTTATGTTTTAATAGGAGCTCTGCTCAGGAGGCGATACAAAAATTGAGTGGGGCTGTAATTGGCAAGCAGGCAGTTCGTCTTTCCTGGGGGCGAAGTCCAGCAAACAAGCAGGTATTTCCCACATCAATGTTCATATCAACTGTCTGATCAAGATAGTCTTAAAAAAAAAGAGATATTAGCTGACTTCTCAATAAAACAATTAAATGTTGGCAGGTGATCAGTTCAGTTCTGCACAGCCTTTTAGAAGTTGTCCCTTTGTGAAAATGATCAAATCTTTTACAATTCTACCTCTCAAATGTTGACCTTCGTCTATATTGAATGTTCTTCAGAACCTTTTCAACTTCACATATTTAGTCCCTTGTTTGAAGTCTTTAAATGGTTTTGTTTTACAAGTCGCTTTAGAAGTCAACCCCTTTCCAAAATGATCAAATCTTTTATATTGGGGATTGATACTTTTATAAAAGATTTCTAATGGTAAATCTTTTCAGAATATGAAGTTTTTGGCCAATTTGAATTGTTTTGGATGGTTATTCATAATTTCTTGATTGCTATTCCTGTTTCGTACAATCTTAATCCTTCTGATTTCCTTTTGGGTAATTGGAAATTCAAGAGTCCCCCAATGGCAACGTGTTCATGTGATCTTTCTGCATGCTCTCCTAGTTTAGTAGTCTTTGTATTGGGGATTTTGATCTATTGAAGCTTTCGCCGGCTGCAATCTTCAGTCTTATATTTTGTTGTTGTGGTAAATTATCTTCTTTTATAACCTGTTTACTTGTCTCTACTTTTGCAGATGAGAAGTGATTCTGGTAATGGGGGCGGCTATTATGGAAGGCAAAATTATGGAGGATATGGATATGGCGCATCACAAAATCAGGATTCTGGCATGTATGCTGCTGGAGCAGCCTCTAATGGCTACGGGAATCAGCAGCCTGTTAGCTGAACTGTAGTCAATCCCTGCTAAATGAGACATTGCCAAAACACTCTTTCTTTGGGGGTTCTAAATTTTAATTGACTTAAAAAGATTAAAGCATATAGTGTTTGATGAGAATTTTGTAGGTGGATTTGATTTATGCTTAGTGAGTCCAAGCTATGTGAAACGTTATACCTAGAGATGTGAGCTATGATGATTGGTGAAAACTTGTTTCGATTTCTGCTGCTTTTTTAAACTTATTGATGTCTGACTTTATATTTTTCTTATAGACTTCACAAACTTCCTAGGATCAAGAAATGAGGGAACTTTCTTGCAGAATCACAAATAGCTGTAAGTTCTCCAATATATCAATCCTAGTATTTTGATAAACTGTGACTAGAAACGGTTTGGCCATTGACTACTTTTTATTAGTTTGGTGCTTATTGAGATATAGGTCAGAAACATGTATAGGACCATAATTGAGTAGTCGTAATGCTAAGAAATGGTGAAAAATACGAGACTATATAAGATCAATATTTTCATCAGAGGCATATCTTTTCGATTTGTTCAATTTTTATCGATTGGCCTTTAAACATTGTCTATTAATTGGGTGAAATGAAATAAGATCTGGATATGCAGCTGATATGTATTTCTTTCATCGAAGTCAATACACTTCAGTTTAAGTACTTGCATAGATTGTTTTTCCCTGTGACTCAAAAGGTTGAAATTGACACTTAAAGTCCCAAAGTGAGAGTAGAAACCCTTCATCGTTAAAGGGTTGTAGTTGACGAGTTTATTGGTCTTTTATATGGCATATTTTACCCGGCTTCATGAAATTCAAAATAATCGTCTCAAAAGCAGGTATAGAACACATGTTTTGTCTCTTAACTTCTCTGTGTTCTATCGTATGGACTGTTAAGGAGGTTATGTGCCAGAAAGGCCTAATGAGAAAAGAAATATTAATTCCACACTTGATAGAAAATTGTATTTTTGCTCGTGTTGTTGTATTAATATTGTGGAGCAAATAATTGGTCAAGTTTCCATCAATAGCCAAGTACGACTAACTAGTCTCACTATCTTGGATGGGTCAAAATTGGATTAATAGAAGCCATCATTACAAATAATTTGAAAATTCTTTTACGTGGTACTTAGGACTTAATCTTTCTCTACTCCGCACAAAAAAAGCCAAACGTGTGATGTTGTGAAAATCACACTCGTCTGTGTTCACATTATTTAGGCTCCCGTGTAAACCTATTTTTGGAAAATAGTTCACTTTTTCCCCGAATTTTATTCTAAAAAGTTGTTTGAACATAAAATCCAACTGTTTGCACAATTGTAACTCTATATTACTTCAAAAATTTAAAATAACTTTAAAAATTTTAAATATCATTTTCAACTTGAATATGAGTGCATACTACTTTTGTCCAAATCTAAGAGTTCTTATGCTTTGTGTTGGGAAAGACAAGGCACTGACAAAGAATGCCTGGATAACAGCGGAAGAATACCCAAGTACTATACTTTCCCTTTTCGATTGAACCAAGAAAACACAACAACCAAAAGCAATATGATATAAGGCAGCAAGTAATTCACAACCAAAAATATAACAGCAATATAAACCAATCACAAGCACCAAGATTTACGTGGAAAACCATTCGATGGCAAGAGTTAAAAAAACCACGCGGACAAAAGGAGCTTCCACTATAATCACCAAGAGTTATAATATTGTTTCTCCCAAAATTGGTCACGAAACAAGTGTTCAAACAACGCATAGACAACACAAAATAAGATTGCAAACAAAATCTAGAGAACTAAAGGAGCAAAAAAATCACCAATTTCGCCAGCTCGGCTTCACGACAGCAAAAAAAAAAAAAAAAAAAAAAAAATCTGAAAGCTGCGCAGGCCACAAAATCCAACTTGTTAGTATCTAATCAAAGATTGAGATTAAGATAATATGCTTCCAAAAATCAGCACCGATTCCCAACCCCCTAGCGACAGAAACGAAAGCGGGAATCGCAATTTGAAGTTGGCGATGTTAGAGGCTGAATTTTTGACTGCGAAAAATGCTCTCTTTTGAGGCTTGCTGAAAAAAAACTCTCTGTGGATATGAAAATAAGACCTAAATAGGGCATATATTTGCCTCATAAGAATGGTATATGAGCAAAAATAGGTTGGTCCAAATTGGGCTTTTATTTATCCACATAGGAAGGAAAAAAAGCCCATAACCCAACACTTTGACATATAAATAGAGATGCATAATCAAGTTTTTGTTTTTACCCCATAGCTCCTATCGCGGTTTTTTTTTTAAGAAATATTTATAAAAATATTATTCAAAAGATTTGTGATTAATAAGTCATCCTTTCTCCCAGATTTCCACTTTGCTTCGGAATTTAGTAACAAAAGAAATGTGACAAATCAACGAGGGCTTTTAGGCAACATAATAAAATTATCGATATTTCTCACTATCTACTGATTCATGGAAATATTAAACTTATAAATTATCGAGTTTTACAACGCAACTTCTTTTACAATATTAAAATGTTTGTACACTGTTTTATCCTTAACTTACAATTTTACTTTTTATGGATAATTGGTTATTTTACTTGTATAAATGTTAAACTCGATGTCTGTATATATATTGCAAAATAGATGAGCTGGCATTATGACGTAGGTACTATTTTTTTTCTTTTTTTTTTGGAATTAGTTAATAAGTGAGTAGTTATATATATATATGAGACTGAAATGAAGAGCATCTTGAATAATAATTGAGTTAAAGATAAGATATATGATTATCCATTTTTATAAAGTTTCTGCTGAAAAGACAAATTTAACCTCAAATAATTCATACTTGTCCAAATATCTCTCTCCTTATAAATAACCATAGTGTGACTAAATACACTTAAAACACAAAAATAATGGAGAAGCAACCCATGAAATACACGTTCCTCACAAAATTGAACTTCTTTCTTCTTGTAACATTAATTTTTCATGCTCTAATTGTCCATGGCTTCCAAATTGATAATCAGGCACGTAGATTAATGTCGTGGCGTCGTTCGAAAATACGTTCTCGGTTGATTAATTCTCATCAGGATGAAACATGGTCGACTGAAAAAATTGTATTTGATTCTGATGATGAAGAAGAAGAATTACATGCTGGAAATATGGAGGATGATTTGATAAAATATGGTCTTCCAGGACAACCAAAATTAAATGTGAAGTTTAATCAGTATGCAGGTTATGTTAATGTTGATGAAAAAAATGGAAGAAGTCTTTTTTATTACTTTGCTGAATCTGCTTCTGGAAATGCTTCTTCTAAACCACTTGTTCTTTGGCTAAATGGAGGTGATGTTTTAATTTGATCATTTTCTCTTTTCTTATCTTCATCGTGAAATTACTCGTTTTACTATTTAGCTATGAAATTTAGTCTGTCGCTATTTTATTTTTATTTTTTTGGCAGTAGAATGACTTGTAGTTCTTTTATGTTTGTTTTTGTTTCAATATTTCCATTTATGTAGTGTGCACATATATCTGCTGTATTTTAGTTGACTACTAGTAGTATAAGGATTTAACTTTACATTAAATTTAAGGAAAAGAGATTTTTTTTTTTGTTATGGTCTAAAATAAGTTGATATGATAAATGATTGTAGGACTATAAGTTATTTTATTAAAGTTAAAATAGACATTTTATGATAATATAGAAAAACGTGCTGTCATACGATTTTATTACGGGAACCGTAACATATTTTCAGCCTGCACTTAATCCATTCTTAGGGATAATTAATGTGACTTAATATTTTAGTTTAACCTGAAAATTAATACTTAATTATTTTTTTCTCAAGTCTTTAGCCCGTTCAGAATAAGTAATTCTAAGGGTATGACAATTGACATGTTTAATAAGAAAAATCATAGATAATAAGATTAGAGAAGAGAGGTATTTGGCTAATTTACTTATCCTGTATTTATCTTCAATATTTTAATTAAGAAATATGAAGATCTTTTAGAAATTTGTTCAGATTGTTTATAAGATTGGATAAATTTGAAATTAATTATTATTTTTTTAATTATTAATTTGGAAGATTAGAAAATTATTTATAATGAAGAGGAGGGATATATGACCATTTAATTTTCCAAAAAGGTATATAATAGTCCGAGGAACATTTCCAGTCAGTAGTTCATAGAAACACAGATTGAGAAAATAAGTGGGGACGTAAAATTGAGAATTATTGGTAGCTTTATTCGTATTGTTCTTTTATAAAGTAAAAAGTGAAAAAAAAAATACCTGCTCTAGTACTTCATAATAATTTTGAGTTTATTTTCGATGTTTAAAATAAAGAAATTATTCAACGTTGAAGAGAGTTGCTTGAAAGTTTATTTTGTTTCTGACCAGCACTTTTGTTTTCTATATAATAAATTTAAGAGAGTTAATTGCTCATACAATTATGCTTATGATTTTACTTTGAAACTATTTCTATTTTCGTTCGAAAATAACTAAAATAATAAAATGAAAAGCGGTGTACAATTATGTCCTAATTATTTTTCTGTAATAATGCGTATTATTTCACAAATTCAGTTAATATCGACTAAAAAGTAGTATTGGTTAGAACATGAAGATAAGAGTTGTCATTTTGTATGGCTATTATTGGATGAAAAAACATTGTTGGGTTGCACTTGCAGGTCCAGGATGTTCATCATTAGGTTTTGGGGCCATGTTAGAGCTTGGCCCTTTTGGTGTAAAACCTGATGGTAAAACCCTTTATTCCAGAACATTTGCTTGGAACAAAGGTAATCAAATCCTATTTACCATTATTAATTATCAGTCACAGTCATTATTATTGTCTATCGTATTACAATCAATCATTACGATCAATCCAAATTATAGTCATCATAAGACTACTAGTATCGTCAAACCAAACAAAAAAATCGTTCATCATCCCTCACTATTATATATTATTATCATCCACTATATCATTACTAATTACTACATACCACCCTGACATCTTTATTAGCCAACACCCTCTCCAATCGGCACCCACAACTACTGCCATAAGCCATCACCATCACGATAACTATCGATTATTAGATAACATTATGTTTATTAATTATTAAATATATATGTATTTTTTATACAGTTGCAAATGTGATGTTCCTAGAGTCACCAGCAGGGGTTGGCTTCTCCTATTCCAATACTAGCTCAGATTATGCACAATCAGGCGACAAGAGGACTGGTACTACACTACACCCCCAAACCTTAATCTCGAAATAATACTAATTATTTGATTTTATAAAAAATTAATTTGACAGTCTAAATCATAAAATTTTAACTCTTAAATCACTTTACAAACTATGTCATTGTGTGACAGCTCAAGATGCATATAGGTTTCTAGTGAATTGGTTCAAGAGGTTTCCACATTACAAAAGCAGGGATTTTTACATCATGGGAGAAAGCTATGCAGGTATATTTACTACTCCTTCCATTTCAATTTATTTGTTTTAATTTTTTTTTGTCATTTAAAACAGCATATGTTTGACGCCTCTTTAATTTCAACTTTTCACACGACATATTTAATAATATAAGATTAAATAATATTTTTGATACATTTTTCATTTAAGACCATAAGATTAAAAAGTCTTTTTTATTTTCTCAAATTTCATATCGAATCAGAACAAACAAAAGGGATGAGTACTAACTATTCCCTCAATTTAGATTTTCTTGGCAAAATTTTGACTTGACGCATTTATTAAGAAAAACAATAATTGATATAATGAGTTTATTTTTGCTCTCGCTATTAATTGGTAGTGTCCTACTATATTTTTCAAATACATTAACTCAACATTAATAAATTGAGGGAAATATTTTAGTCTTCTCTTGATTTTGTCAATTATGAAAAGTAAAAATAAAAAATATTTAACAAGTAAATTCGAACGGAAGGAGTAGAAAATTAAAAGAAAAAAGAAGAAGATAGTATTGGATCGATGGTTCTAGTAGTGAGAGCCCATGATTGGTGCGTGTCAAATAGGATGTTAAATTTGTAAGAATTAAGGACCACTTTATGAGAGACAATTGTCTGAGCATTTATATGATTGAATCATACAATATAGTTATGTCCTCTTCTCAAAGCAGAAATAGACATCATAATTGAAAATTTTGGCTATATTTGTTATACAATTATTATATCTAAGAGAGTAGTCAATTAGACAGCTAATATTGGTAAATGATGACAGGATTCTATGTGCCAGAGCTAGCAGACATCATTGTCAAGAGCAACATGCTAGCAACCACAAACTCCAAGATCCAATTCAAAGGAATCATGGTAGTATTTTCATTTTATTCTTCACCCTTTCTTTTATTTATTATATGTTATCATATGTATATAAGTTGTATATGGTATACCATCACCAATGAGTTTTAAACCACCACAAACTACATGCATGCCAGAAATTGAAAATTTTAACTTGATATTTTTAAAAAAAGAATGTTTGAGTGCCGATCTAGGATTTTAACTCTACAATTATCATCTTCTTTTATTATAAGCATCAATTTCAAATAGAAAATTTCTGAGGTTTAAAGGTTTATTGAGGCGAGATATATAATTAAAAGAAATATTAACATATTTTATATGGTTAATTATCTAATAGACGAATGAAAATTATACACAGTTTTTTTTCTTTCAAAATTTAAACTAGTAATGTCTAATTGAAACACTTTATTAGGGTTGAGGTGTTCAATTAAAATAAGACTTAGTTCAAGTATCTACATGAAATATCCTGACAAATTTAAGGGGTATTAAAACTTTTACTTAAGACTAGAATATATATTAAATTTCATGTTAAATCAAACGAACACACAAAAATAAAATAATATTATTCGATCATTTATTTGTTTATACAAGAATGCATTATTATTTGTTTGAAAACCAAATAATTTAATTGTATGGATGCAGATAGGAAATGGTATAATGAACGATGTAACAGATGAGAAAGGGCAATTAGATTATTTATGGAGTCATGCACTAATCTCTGATGAGACTCATTTAGGCATCCAACAACATTGCAAAACCCAAGCTGATGAGACAAAAATATGCGAACAATTTCAAAGCACAGCTCAAACTGAGTTTGGAAACATAGATCCTTACAACATCTATGGTCCAATTTGTCCCCTTGATGACGACGATTCATCATCATCATCATCAAGAAGAAGAATATTCAAGAAAAATGGATATGATCCTTGTGAACAACATTATGTTCGCCATTATCTCAATCTTCCTCAAGTTCAAAAGGCCTTGCATGCCAACCTTCCTAACCGTTGGGAATCTTGCAGGTATTTACATTGTCAGTGTATATATATATATACACGTTAAAATATTTACGTCTCTAGTTACTATTATTGTCAATTTATCTTTAAGATGTCCTATTTATGCGCATGTTGACAATTCAAGAAAGGACAATCTGTTGGTTCTATTTTTACCTCATTAAATTCTTGGAAAATTTCTATGTTTTAATTCATATCATTTTTGAAAAACATATTTAATGAGGAGTAAAATTGTAACTTACCACCATAATGATATGTTTATGTTAATATATGTGCCTTTTCTAAAAAGGAACAACTAAATAAAGACAGAGAAAGTGTTATTTATTACATATATGATTTAGTTCATTTGGTATATGTTAGTGATCTGACATGGAAGGATAGTCCATCAAGTATGTTTCCAATATACAATAGACTAATTGCATCTGGTCTCAGGATACTTCTTTTCAGGTAAGTAAGTAATTAATTTTATTGGATTAGCTTATTATAAATAATCGTTTTTAATTAGTTTATGCTTATAAAATGCTACTTTATTTATTGTGTGTGGAAACAGTGGAGATGTAGATGCAGTAGTTTCAGTAACTTCAACTCGTTATAGCATTAGTGCAATGAACCTTAAAGTCATCAAACCTTGGCATGTTTGGCATGATGATACAAAAGAAGTAAGTCCTTCTTATCTGATTAATTATTTTTTATCGTCATGGTGTCCAGGCCAGTTTTCACACACCACGATTATTTATCACCTCCCACCTACAATAGGCTAAGACAGATGTAAAAATAAATGTTATGAACTATTTAATTTACTTATCTTTTTGTGAATTTAAAGGTGGGTTTGTATAATTTAAATTTTTTGCAGGTAGCTGGATATATGGTGGTGTATGATGGATTAGCTTTTGCAACAGTTAGGGGAGCAGGGCATCAAGTTCCACAATTTCAACCACGTAGAGCTTTTGCTTTGTTGAATATGTTCTTTGCCAATCACTTTTAGCATTTGGGGATTGGGCTTATTGCAACTCCATTTCAAACTCATTTTAATAATAATTGGACATATTTAACTGATCAAAGTATTATTTCATGATCCAGTTTTATTTTATCACAGAGTCAGAGAAAAATTAATCGTTGAACCTAATTCAACATCAAAAACAAACAAATACTAATCTAAAATACGAATTTATCTCATCCCATCGATATGTGACTCAACACCAACTTTGACCAAACCCCGTCCAGGCAACAGCCAATTGTATTAAAAAAACTGGAAGAACACTGCAGGAACACAGTATTACTAATTAATGTATTTTACATTGGCTTTAGTGTTTGGATGTATAGATTAATGCTAAATACATTTGGCTCAACATATAGTATATGAAAATGAAGTTGATTAATTAGCTACTTGTTTGGCACTATAATCAGCAGCTTATGCTAATCTTTCGCAACATATGAGTTAAATTTGGGAGAGATTGAGCTAGAGAGTCTCAATTCTCTTCTCATTCATAGAGTAGATCCAATATACTAAATTCAAACGAAAATATCTAAAGAAAAAAGATAGAAATTACAAGACAACAATTTCCTTAATATATACTACTTCTGTTAAGTGTCCTATTAACGTTTTCCTTAACAGATGTGCACAAAGAACAAACATGTCAATACAATAGCTTCAATCTAATTTTCAACACACAAAAAAAAGGATGAGATTCTCAACATTTTACATACTCTATAAATAATGAAGAAGATTTACTGTTGAGTGAACACTGATCAACCTTTCTAATTTTGTTGCATTGAAAAAAAAAGAAAATGAAAGTTACCTCTGTTTCAGTTACGTCATTTCTCCTAATTGTAGAGGCTAACCACCCAGTACGAACACACCAAAAATGTATATGAGGAGAAGCAGATGTTGTAAGGGAATTTCTCAAGGCTCGACGTGTGAAAAGTACACCAAGTAGTAAACAGCTGGGACCTAGCGGACTGCTGAGAAGAAACGGGGAGCAGTGTGTTCCACTGTCACGACGCCACCCCACACCGGTGATCAAAGAGTAGATTGACAAGATCTCAGCATTGCCAGGGCAACCTAGTGGAGTGAGTTTTGATCAATATTCAGGATATGTTACTGTTGATGCTGATGCTGGTAGAGCATTGTTCTATTACTTCACTGAATCAACTCAAGATCCTTCTACCAAGCCTCTTGTTTTGTGGTTAAATGGAGGTAAATACACACACCATACTACCCCAATTGCCAATTCGAATAAAGTTTTTTCCAACACTAGTTTCATGCAAACATATGAAGAGTTTAAGTAAAATCATTTTTCGTCTCTTTATTGTGTTATTCATTCTTCTGCTGCTCTAAAAACTATGTTGGTGCACTTGTCATGTTACTTTGTTGTTCTATACATACTTAATATACAGGACCTGGTTGCTCTTCACTTGGGGCTGGAGCGATGATGGAACTTGGACCATTCCGTGTAAATAAAGATGGAAAAACCTTAGGCTCAACCCTTTTGCCTGGAACAATGGTACTTGCACATATCTTTTCTGCAAAATCTGTAATCACAATTGAGAATAATCTAAATAATTAATACTAACAACAATTTTGTGAACTAATGTAGTGGCAAACATCCTGTTTTTAGAATCACCTGCTGGAGTTGGATTCTCTTATTCTAACACATCATCAGATTATACTACTGGGGACGAAAAGACCAGACAAGATAGTTTTACCTTTCTCATCAAAGCTGGATTCCTGAAGATTCCCTAGAATATAAAACACCGAGATTTTAACTACATTAATGCGAGAAGAGAGTTATTATGCTGGCCACTATGTGCCTCAACTTGCTCAGCTGATCTTATCCTACAAGAAAACAGAACCAAACCTTGTCATTAACTTGCAAGGATTAGCTGTAAGCTAACCTTCAAATGGTCACTAAATTCTTTTTCTCCTGATTAAGTCACTAGTTATATTGCGTCTGCGTCTTAATTGCATGCATATGGCATGGATTTCAGACTGGAAATGGCATCATCGATGACGAAACAATGAACAGTGGTACATACGACTTTTATTGGACCCATGCTCTAATATCAGATGAAGTCCATGATGGAATTGTCTTGAATTGCAACTTCTCGGCAGAGACAACTTCAGAAGCATGTAATGAGTACATTAAGCAAGCAGATTCATGTCAAGGCAATATATATGCTTACAACACATATTCCCAACTGTTGCAACTCCTCTGCCTATACTTCCCTTCCTGTAAGTTTCACTGGCTAACTTCTCATTCATTATTGAGTAAAAAGATATATTTGCAGTGCCCAAATTAAGGTGAGGAACATGGTAAGAGGAAAAAAATACCATGCACAATAACATTCTACGCCCCAATACGCACACCTCTCAGTAGATTTTACATACCTTCTATTAAAATTTTTTGATGCAACTTCTTCTTTTGTGTATCATAACAGATACATGGATTTGATCCATGCTCAGCTGATTACGTAGAAAATTACCTAAACACTGCTGAAGTACAAAAGGCCCTTAATGTCAAAGATGCACCCTATTCCTGGGATTCTTGCAAGTAATAATACATTCAATTCTCTAAAACATTTTCATTTTCAGGCTTATTATTAATCTTTTGGGGATTAATTTCGCTTTTCTTCATTTCTCACTTGTGCAGTGGTTTTATATTCGGCTCTTGGCAGGACTCCCCGCATTCTGTTCTACCAGTCTTTCAAGAGCTCATGCAAAGTGGCATTAGGGTTTGGATTTATAGGTAAGTAAATCAAGCAAGGAAGCAGTCATCAGAAACAATTCTGAATTTTAGTGATTTCAAAACAACGTCATAAACATTTTCTTAAGACTTTTTTTTTTAACAAGTTCAGTGGAGACATAGATCATATGTTATCTGTGACGACAAGTACATATGCCATAAACAAAATAAAAACACCAGTCAAAACACCATGGTACCCTTGGTTTTTCCAAGGCGAGGTAACAAAGTTGTCATTATTCTTCAACTCTATGTGCTATGTCTATTTTCAGAATATCATGTATGTATATAAATATTATATTTCGTATAATCTTTTGCTTTCAAGGTTGGTGGTTATGCAGTAGAATACGAGAACTTGACATTTGTGACAGTAAGAGGAGCAGGACATTTCGTGCCAAGCTATCAACCTGGCCGTGCATTAACCATGTTCTCATCCTTCATCAACGGCACACTCCCTCTCATCTGCACTAAACAGAAGAGAAAAGATTATTGAGGGGGAAAAAGAAAAGGAAAGATGATTTCATAAGGAACATTAATTTTGTAGAACTACTACCAATTATGTTCCTCCTATGATATGAGACGTGTAGTATGAATGATGGAGTAGTGTTTTTCTCATAGTTCACTTTAACATATGTCATTCCAAATGACTAGTTGCATTGCTTAATCAGAAACGGACACTAAGATCAGCATCGAAAGGAACATACTTTCACAAATTTCATACTCCTCTAACTTAAAAATGACATTCACAAACCCTAACCCTTGCCTCAACAAAAAATGAATCAAAATGAAACCCAACAAACTTAAAGAAAGACAAATAATTTTGTTTCCGCTGGCTTCATCATCCCGCAAATACGAAGAAAAGGGAAAAGAAGTTATGCAGAATATATATAGTTGGAGTACTACTAGGTACTAGTAATATTTTTCATTGAGTTTAAGTTATGTATACAATTAAATGTAATACTCATCTTCATTCTCTCTTATATTGAGCCCTTGCCGTCGTCTGATCGAGAACAACAAAAAATGACAGCCAACAGTCTGCTTAATATATAGTAGTACGACTACTTCCTTTTGTCAATTTCCAAAGTGATTAAAACAACTTATTAAGGAACAAGAAATAGCTGTTACATGCACATATATATGGCGTTTTAACCAAAGAGCACAAATGACAAAGATGATAGTCCAATTTGATTACAACAGACAATATCTGACGACTTTCTCAACATTTTGCATAGGATATATAGCAAAGAAGAGTTATTGTTGAGTTATCACTCACCATTTTTTGTTTCATTAAATTAGGAAGGAAGAGAATGAACATTTCCTCTGTTTTAAGTCTCTTTCTGATTTTGTGCTACCTAAGTGCCCAACAATGTTACGCAGGGGAAATAGATGTTCTACACAAATTTCTCAAGGCTCGACGGGCAAAACCAACAAATTCTATTACGCAGGCGGTACGCAGTGCTGAGACGGAACAGAGATCAGTGTATGAAGTCCATAGTGGTCACAAATAGGCTATCAAAGCAACATGACAGATTCAGGCATTGCCAGGGGCAACCAAGCTGGGATCAATTTCTGTTGCACCTCAATATTCCGGATATGTGACTGTTAATGCTGATGCGAGCATAGAGCCCTCTGCTATACTATGGCGGAATCATCTCTGCATCCTTGGCTACAAAATGCCTCTTCGTTTTGTGAGTTAAAGGAGGTCTCATATAAACCACATCACGCCTGCGCTAATTACCTAGAATGTCTCCGAAATGACTGATGACTTATGCCATTTTATTTCTAGGACCTGGTTGCTCTTCATTCGGAAATGGAGGGATGGTGGAACTTGGACCATTTCGCGTCAATAAAGATGGGAAAACCTTGTGGCTCAATCAATTTGCCTGGAACAATGGTACTTCATAGCAAAATCTACCATCACTACTGGAGAAAAAAAACTAAAAATAATGACATTTTTGTGACTATAATTATGCAGTGGCAAATTCGTACCTGTTTTAGGATGCGGAATACACAGCTCCGGTGTTGGATTCTCTTCATTCTAATACATCATCAGTATATACTGGTAGACGAGAAAACTAGACAAGACAGTTTCACCTTCTCGCTCAAATTGGATGGAAGATACCCAGTATAAAACACGCGTTGCATTTCTACATTGTTGGGGAGAGTTATGCCGGTCACTACGTACCTCAACTTGCTCAGCTAATCTTATCTCACAAGAAATCAGAACCCAACCTTGTCATTAACTTGCAAGGAATTGCAGTAAGCTAATTAAACTTGTTCAAATGATAATTATCTTCTTTTAATACTAACTAGGCCACTAATGTTATCTTAATTGCACATGACATGATTTTCAGACTGGAAATGCCCTCCTTGACGATGAAACATGGAATAGTGGTTCATACGATTTTATTGGACGCCACGCGATTTAATATACAGATGAACGTCCATGACAGGAGATTGTCAAGATTCGCAAAACTTATCGACAGAAAAACGACCCATGAAGCTTGATCGACAATGATAACACAAGGAAGAGAAGATTCAGTGGTCAAGCTAATATATACGATTATAACACATACTCTCAACTCTGCAACTCCTCTGCCTATACTTCCCTTCCTGTAAGTTCCACTAACTAACTGCTGATTTGTTCCAGGTGTATTTACCAATCTAAATAAAGTGTCAGAAATTAAAGTGAGTGAAAAATGAAACCATGCTCAACGACATTCTACGCCCAAATTACAATCAATCTATAGCATAACTTCTTTTTTTTTGTGTATCATAACAGATAGATGGATTTGATCCATGCTCACCTGATTACGTAGAGAATTACCTAAACACAGATGAAGTACAGAAGGCACTTAATGTCAGAGATATACCCCATTCCTGGGAATCTTGCAAGTAGATGCTTTTTAAAAAAAAACATTTTAATTCTTCAAAATAGTGACCTTTGCCCCTCTCTTTTTGGATATAATTTGATCATTTGTGCAGTGGTTACATACACGGCTTTTGGCAAGACTCCCCAGATACTGTTCTGCCAATCTACAAAGAGCTCATGCAAAGTGGTATTCGGGTTTGGATATATAGGTAAGTAAATCAAGCAAAGAATTAGGTTCGTACTATAATAATAAATTTGTCTGCTAGGTTCTAGCTCAAGACACTCTGCTTCATCCTTCTTATTTTTCCAGCGGAGACATAGATCATATTTTGCCTGTAACAACAAGTAGATATGGTATTGACAAAATCAAAACACCAATCAAAACGGCATGGTACCCGTGGTTCTTCCAAGGGGAGGTAATTAATCAAGTTGTCATTATTAGTTTTGATCTTCAACTTTACAATTTCTTAATTTCCAGTATTATTTCATATTTCCAGGTTGGTGGTTACGCAGTAGAGTACCAGAACTTGACATTCGTGACAGTGCGTGGAGCAGGTCATTTCGTGCCAAGCTATCAACCTGGCCGTGCATTAACCATGTTCTCATCCTTCATCAACGGGACACTCCCTCCTTGTTTCGATTAAACAGAAGATACATTGTGAAAAAAGGATTGCTGGTTTCATATGGAATAGAATTTGTAGAATTAATTAGTTATTACATTACTGTTTTATGGTTTGTATTCAAGCATGAGAGGGCTTTTAACTTTTATGGTATCTTTTTGCATCTCAAATTAAAATTTATAAAATGTTTAACTTGTTTAGTCATGTCTCATTTAACGTTTCTTTCTACTTTATCGAGTCTTTTAAAAATTTGTTGAACCCACAACCTGAAGATGAATTTGAAATCCCTCGACCATTGAGCCAAGTTTATCAGTTGTGTCAAAGGGGGTTCAATATGCATTTTGTATTCATAATAAATACTCCCATTTCTTTTTTGGTTAGTTCCAAAAAGATTATTACATTTTCTTATATGATAAGTATTTAAAGGTATAATTTCTCTTTTATCCACTTAATTTTCTAATACATTTATGAGGAAAGAGAAAAGTAAATTACTTTTTTGAAGGACATTTTGATAAATATTTCTAAGTCTTCATTATTTTTTAAACTCCGTGCTGATTCAAATGTTTTCATATAAAATGAAACAGAGGGAGTAGCAGATTTGGCACACGTAGTAGTAAGTTTTCCTTTCACTATGATGTATTTTCATTGTGTGGTCTGGTTTAACGAACATTTAGTTATGCTGAAAGCCCGATGCATGAATTACTTTTGCAATGAATGATATGTGAGTTTTATTTGCCCTAAATTTCTTACCATAAATAGGTTTTCCTTGTAGGAAAGGTTTTTTGAACATTGACAATCTTTTCTTGTAGGAAAAGGGTTAGGACTCTATAAATATAGAGGCTGTTCCTTCTAACTAATCAGCATTCACATGTAGTCTTAAGGGCTTTTGGAGTTTTGGTTAGGGAGAGAATATGGCTGTCACAAGTTTGAGAGGTTATCACTGGTGTAACCTCCATGTATTCTGAGGAATTGGTTGAGGCTCGTTTCTCTCTGATTTTGTACTATCATATTTATAGTGGATTGCTCATCTCCTTTGTGGACGTAGGTCGATTGACCGAACCAGTTAAATCTTTGTGTCTTTTGGTATATTTAGCGTGGGCTTCTTACTCGTGGTCTTCGAGGTTTGCCTGTGCTAGCTTCCACACTTACGACCCAGCTTATTTTACGGTCTAACATGATATAGTAGGGATTGTATTTGAGGATGTTTATTTTACTAACTTTTTTGTCTTTAATATTGACTCTATTCATTGTAATACTAAGATTCTTACTTTATATTCTATTTTGGACAAAACAATACACGGACTTTGATATAACTTTAATTTTGTAGATATTAGCCAATAGTTTAATAAGGCCAATCAAAAGATATACCGTAATAATTTCAGGTGCATTTTATTTTGCATTTGGTTGGAGATATTAGAGTAATTATTAAATTATTTATATCACCATTTATATTTTGGTAATGAGATGAGTTATTTCATATAGATGGTGCGGAATAACTTGTCTTGTAATAATTAATTTTGGAATTATTTGTTTCCTACCGAACGATGAAACTGCACCCTAGTATTTCTTATGACCTGGTCAACCAAATCACGCTCGTGTATATAAAAGATAGAAAGGAGTAATACTCTCCATCTCAAGGTAATTAAATGTTGCACGTCATCAGTGGAAGTTGAACTAGGAGTATTTAATGGAGTAACAAACTTCACTAAGTTGTATACACTGTCACTATAATACTCATCTTCACTCTCTGATCGACAATGACACCAAAAATCAAAGCCAACATTCTCCTTAGGTTTAGTAGTACTACTTAAATTTATCAATCCCCCCGCTGATCGAAACAACTTATTAAGGAACAAGTTATAGCTGCTAAATGCCTATGGCTTTTTAACCAAAGAGAATAGCTGACAAAAGATGTTAGTCCAATTTGAGTACAAGAAAATATATCTGATAACCTTCTCAACGTTTTGCATAGGCAATATAATAACAAAGAGTTATCGTTGAGTTATCATTCATCATTTCTTGTTCCATTGAATTGGGAAGGAAGAGAATGAACATTTCCTCGGTTTTACCTCTATTTCTAATTTTGTGCTACTTAAGTGTCCAACAATGTTACGCAGGGGAAGCAGATGTTCTACGTGAATTTCTCAAGGCTCGGCGAACAAAAACAAGAAATGTTATGAGTCAAGGCCTAGCTGTTGCTGATGAACAGAGATCAGTGTCAAAATTCATAGTGCCACAGGTAGGATCAAAGAAAAATGACAAGATCTCGGCATTGCCAGGGCAACCAAAAGGGATCAATTTTGCACAATATTCAGGATATGTAACTGTTGATGCTAATGCTGGTAGAGCTTTGTTCTATTACTTTGCAGAATCATCTAATGACCCTTCTACCAAGCCTCTTGTTTTGTGGCTAAATGGAGGTAAATACACACACAAATCAACTTGTCATATTGATATGTTAAAAATCACAAATTTAAAAGGTACTTTTGGATGAAATTTGATAGGACCTGGTTGCTCTTCATTCGGGAATGGAGGGATGGCGGAACTTGGACCATTCCGCGTCAATGAAGACGGAAAAACATTGTGGCTCAACCCATTTGCCTGGAACAAAGGTACTTCACAGCAAAATCTATCATCAGTACAGGGAGAAAAAACAAATCAGAAATCTATAAATAACAATGTCATTCTTGTGACTATGATTATGCAGAGGCAAATGTCCTGTTTTTAGAATCACCAGCTGGTGTTGGATTCTCTTATTCTAATACATCATCAGATTATACCACTGGTGACGAAAAAACTAGACAAGACAGTTTCACCTTTCTCCTCAATTGGATGGAAAGATTCCCAGAATATAAAAACCGCGATTTCTACATTGTTGGGGAGAGTTATGCTGGTCACTATGTACCTCAACTTGCTCAGTTAATCTTATCTCAGAAGAAAACAAAACACAACCTTGTCATCAACTTGCAAGGAATAGCTGTAAGCTAATTAAACTTGTTCAAATGATATTTACCTTCTTTTAATACTGACTAGGCCACTAATGTTATCTTATTTGCATATGACATGATTTTCAGACTGGAAATGCCCTCCTTGACGATGAAACATGGAATAGTGGTTCATACGACTTTTATTGGACGCACGCACTAATATCAGATGAAGTCCATGATGGAATTGTCAAGAATTGCAACTTCTCGACAGAAACGTCTACGTCAGAAGCTTGTGACAAGTACACAAGTGAAGCAGATTCATGTCAAGCCAATATAAATATAATTAATAGGGAGGAAAGGAAAAGAAGGAAGGAGAGAGGTGAAGGGGGTAAGAGAGAAAAAAAGAAGATGGAGGTAAGAAAGAGGATAGAGTAGAGAAGTAATAGAAGAAAGAAGAGAACGCAGGGAATGAAAGGAGGGAAAGTAGGGGAAAAAGAATATATAGGTAAAATAGTTGAAAAAAAAAAATAAAAAAATAGTTAAAAAAAAAATAAAAATAAATAATTATATATAATAGTTTGATAAAAAATAGTCCCAACTCTGCAACTCCTCTTCCTATACTTCCCTTCCTGTAAGTTCCATTGGTTAACTCATGACTTGTTCCCGGTATTTATACCAATCCAAATAATTCAACATCTTAAGTGTCACAAATCAAGGCAAAAGTAAAATAAAAGACCATGCTCAACGGCATTCTACGCCCAAATTTACAAGCAATTATCTATAGCATAACTTTTTCGTTTGTGTATCATAACAGATAGATGGATTTGATCCATGCTCAGATGATTACGTAGAGAATTACCTCAACACTGCTGAAGTGCAAAAGGCACTTAATGTCAGAGATATACCCCATTCCTGGGAGTCTTGCAGGTAAGTAGATTCTGTGATTTTTTTAGAACAATTTAATTCTTCAAATTGAAATTGCTGATCCTTTTTCCGATTAATTTGATCACTTGCTTCAATCGTCACTTGTGCAGTGATGACATAGGCGGCTATTGGCAAGACTCCCCGAATACTGTTCTACCAATCTTCCAAGAACTCATGCAAAGTGGCATCAGAGTTTGGATTTATAGGTAAGTAAAATCAAACAAGCTGGAATCAGTCACCATAAAACTAACAATGTAGACTTTAGCAATCCCGAAATAAATATCATTTTCTGATCAAGCCCCTCTTCTTCTTCTTTTCCAGTGGAGACGTAGATCATATTTTGTCTGTTACGACAAGTAGATATGCTATCAACAAAATCAAAACACCAGTCAAAACGGCATGGTACCCGTGGTTCTTCAATGGGGAGGTAATCAACAATGTTGTCATATAAGATCTTCAAACCCTACAATTTCTTAATTTGAGATATTATCATTTATGAATATGAATCAAGTATTTGATATCTCCAGGTTGGTGGTTACGCAGTAGAATACCAGAACTTAACATATGTGACGGTCAGAGGAGCAGGACATCTCGTTCCAAGCTATCAGCCTGGCCGTGCATTGACCATGTTCTCGTCCTTCATCAATGGCACACTCCCTCCTGGTTTCCATTAAACAGAAGATACATTCTTCCTTCTCCGCAGCAAAACAAATATCATGGATCGACTGATGCAACAATATCTAGTGAAGCTTAACAAATGACTTATAGTCTACTCATTCTTCTTGAGTTTTTTCTTCTTGGTATTCTCTGGGTTATATCGCAACTTATATAGACTATTGAACATGTTTTACTCTATGTAATAAGCACCAGAACTACAAATTCTTCAACACTTCATACTCTTTAAGATCGAGTTCAATTGCAAAAGAACCTCTAAACAAACAAATTTTATACTCCTGTGACTTAAAAATAACATCCAAGAACCCTAACTCTTGCCTCAACAAAATCAAGCACAAATTTCTCATTAAGAAAAACACAAACGCACAATTTTGTTTGCGCCGGCTTCATCATTCCATGAATATGAAGAAATTGAAAAAATAAATCAGAAAGAGCACAACAGAATGGCAAAATTTCTATATCACGATACGGGACGAATCGAGTAAATTTGGAGGCGTAAATTCTGTTCGCGCTAAACATGTACAGTAGCGCGTGATATATTTTGGGGAAAAGTTGAAAAAACTAAATAGGAGGAAGAAAACAAAGTTAATGAACCGTTACTATAAATAAAACAGTTATAAATAGGAACAATTTTTTCTCATTTATTTGGTTAAAATTAAGATACTTTGATCTAAATGCACATATTAGTTAACCCTATTTGATTTTTCAATATATGAATGTATAGAATTTATTTTTGTTTAAAAAATAATAAATATAAAATACTAAATTGATAAAAAATTATATCCATAAATTACTTTTTAAAAAATTCTATGACATTGGTGTGGACCAGAAATTGTGTTTGTTCTAAGGACAAGCGATTGCGTGTGATTGTGAATAATATTTTATGGCATCTGAGTGATTAATTAGTGTGGTTGTGATGGGGAGTGAGTGATTGAATGAGTAAGAGAATGAGGATGATGGTTAAGTTATATAATGGTGATCATGATGATGATTATGTAGAATGATTAGTGACATGAAAATAATTAGGTGATGTGATTGAAAGCGGAGGATCGGTAAGGGGAAGGTAAACAAAAATTTAGTAAGGAAAAGGGAGGGGGTAACCAAAGAGCAAAAATGAAAAAAGAGGGGAGGCAAAGGGAGGAAAAGAAAGAGAGAGGACTTAGGAAAGTAGAAAAGGGTGGAAGAGGAGGAGAGGGAACAGAAAAGGGAGAGAGGAGGGTAAAACAGGAAGGGTATGATGTACAGGGGCGAGAGAGGGGGGAGACCTCCTACCACTCTAAAAAGAACACTTTGCCACTAGCTCAAACACCCTAATCCCCCTACCTTTCCCCTTATACTCAAAATCCTCCCCCTCCCTCTTACCCTCAACCTAGCACCTGTCCCCCTACCACTCCTACCCTATCTCCATCGACACCCCAATATATACTCGACCGATTATAGGCTTCCCACCCTCCGCCTCCACAACTTCCCCCTAAACCCTCCTCACAACACCCCACCTCCTTTCTTCTTGATTTCACAACCCCTTTACGCCCGCCCACGACTTATTCTATACCTCCCCACCAATTCCATTTACTTTTACCGCTTCTGTCTATCCCCCCCTTCTCCTCGTTTTCCTCCCTCCATCCCCCTTACCATCCTCCGCCTCTTACGGCCTCTAATCCTCCCCTCTTCCTGACGGCTCATCCAATCACCATTTATTGTTTCATTAAATCAAATGAACATTTCCTCTGTTTTGAGTCTAATTCTAATTTTGTGCTACCTAAGTGCCCCACAATGTTACGCAGGGGAAGTAGATGTTCTACGTGAATTTCTCAAGGCTAGAAGGACAAAAACAACAAATGTTATTAGTCAAGGCGTAGCGGTTGCTGAGAAACATAGATCAGTGTCTGAATTCATAGTGCCACAGGTAGGATCAAAGGAAAATGACAAGATCTCAGCATTGCCAGGGCAACCAAGTGGGATCAATTTTGCTCAATATTCAGGATATGTGACTGTTAATGCTGATGCTGGTAGAGCCCTCTTCTATTACTTGGCGGAATCATCTAATGATCCTGCTACAAAGCCTCTTGTTTTGTGGCTAAATGGAGGTAAATAAACACATCACACTGCGCTACTTACTAGAATTGTCTTCCGAACTTAACCTTATGACCTTATGCATTTTATTTCTAGGACCTGGTTGCTCTTCATTCGGGAATGGAGGGATGGTGGAACTTGGACCATTCCGCGTCAATAAAGACGGGAAAACCTTGTGGCTCAATCAATTTGCCTGGAACAATGGTACTTCATAGCAAAATCTATCATCACTACTGAAAAAAAAATCATAAAAATCCATAAATAACAACACATTTTTGTGACAATGATTATGCAGTGGCAAATGTCCTGTTTTTAGAATCACCAGCTGGTGTTGGATTCTCTTATTCTAATACATCATCAGATTATACTAGTGGAGATGAAAAGACTAGACAAGACAGTTTCACCTTTCTCGTCAATTGGATGGAAAGATTCCCAGAATATAAAAACCGTGATTTCTATATGTTGGGCGAAGTGATGTGGGCACCTATGTTCCCAACTTGACTCAGCTGCTCTTACCCACAAGACCCATCAGAAACACGACCTTGGTCATTAACTTGCAAGGAATAGCTGTAAGCTAATTAATCTTGTTCAAATGACAATTCATTTTTTTCCTTCTTGTTGGAGTCACAATATTAAATCTTATTAATTTGCATGTGGCATGATTTTAAGACCGGAAATGCCCTCCTCGACGATGAAACTTCAAACAGTGGTTCATACGACTTTTATTGGTCACACGCACTAATATCAGATGAAGTCCATGAAGGAATTATCAAGAATTGCAACTTCTCAACAGAAACAACTACCTCAGAAGTTTGTGATGAATTCACAAGCGAAGCAGATTCATGTCAAGCCAATATATATGATTATAACACATATTCCCAGCTCTGCAACTCCTCTGCCTATACTTCCCTTCCTGTAAGTTCCACAGGCTAACTTCTCATTCCTTCCCCATGTTTATATACGACAACTCAAAATTTAAGTGTCTCATATTAAGATGAAAGTGAAATAAAAGACCATGAACAACAGCATTCTACGCCCAAATTAAAAGCAATGATCTGTAGCATAACTTTTTCTTTTGTGTACGATAACAGACAGACGGATTTGATCCATGCTCAGCTGATTACGTATTTAATTACCTAAACACTGCTGAAGTGCAAAAGGCACTCAATGTCAGAGATATACCCCAATCCTGGGAATCTTGCAGGTAAAATTGATACTGTGAGTTTTCAAACATTTTAATACTTCAAACTGAAATTGCTGATCCCTCTTTTGATTAATTTGATCACTTTCTTAAACATTTTAAACTTGTGCAGTGGCATCTCTTGGGAAGACTCCCCACATACTGTTCTACCAATCTTTCAAGAGCTCATGCAAAGTGGGATTAGAGTTTGGATTTACAGGTAAGAGAATCGAACAAGCTGGAATCAGTCACCATAAAATTAATACTGAAAACTTTAGCAATCACTATACAAATACCAACATTTTCATCTTCTTTTCTAGTGGAGACATAGATCATATTTTGCCTGTAACGACAAGTAGATATGCTATTGACAAAATCAAAACACCAATCAAAACGGCATGGTACCCCTGGTTCTTCCAAGGAGAGGTAATTAACCAAGTTGTCATCATTCATTTCGATCTTCAACTCTACAAGTAATTAAGTATTTGATATCTCCAGGTTGGTGGTTACGCTGTAGAATACCAAAACTTGACATTCGTGACAGTACGTGGAGCAGGACATTTCGTGCCAAGCTATCAACCTGGTCGTGCATTGACCATGTTTTCATCCTTCATCAATGGGACACTCCCTCCTGGTTTCAATTAAACAGAAGATACATGGTGAAAAAGGGATTGCTGGTTTCATATGGAATAGATTTTGTAGAACTAATGGTTATTTCATTACTGTTGTATTGTTTGTATTCGAGCATGAGAGGGCTTATGGTTCCTTTCTGTATGTTTAACTTAAATATATGAAATGTTTTAATTGGAGGGTCTCTGATGCCTTTTCATGTGTCTTAATCAAATTTTGGAAATATTTAAATTAGTATTAGTAACGATAGGTATTAGTTATTCAATCTTCTAGACCACATAAAATAATATCTCAATTCTCTCATAAGTTATATATGAGGATAAAAGAAATTGCAAATCTATACTTTCTCTATTTAATTGTTTGACCTAGTGGTTTTTTTCATTTAACAAAAATATCGAGGAGTCAAAAAGATTCCATGGCTCGGAGGTTGGCCGGCTGGAGTAACACAGTGAGCTATCCTTGCCGGCTTCCGGCGAAGGAGAATGCCACCGCCCACCGCCGTTGTGGATGTACTGTTTCTTCTATAATGTCGTTGACTGTTGAGGTTCGGCGATCTATTTCTTCTCGTCATTCTCTCGTTTTCTAAGAACGGGTTGATTAATTGACCCGTTAACATACCCAAATTGGGCGAATTACATGTTCATTAGGCAAATTTGCCAGCTCCAGATACAATTATCTATCTACATTTGTTATCCTAATATTATATGAATAGGGTTAAAATTTGCGATAGAAACTGACATTGACGAATTTGAACGTAATTTAGATAGCAGTGAGTGCCGATGCATCTTTTGGAAATACAATAATGAGAAAGATAACAGAATTTTGTAACAAACCCAACATATTAATTAGGATTGCTAATTTGAACAGAAACAAGCACAACAGCCCTAATAATGAAATTGAATGAGTCTCGTACTCTTTTGATTATTTTGTGAATTAGTATGAGAGCTATCATCATGAGTCTAGCTGTCTGCATCCCTCATAATCATACTTGAAAAGCCTAGACCATTAGTTTCTCTTTTTAGTTAACTGTTCAATGTTGTCTTTGTTTCCTTTCTGAACTACCTTTTCTAATTTCTGGCTGTTCGAAAACAACATGAATTAAAGCCAACAAACCATCCTTACTATATATCCTTAATTTTTGTGTGACATTTAACCAATGAAATAAAGGACAGAGATGTCACTACCACGAATTCAATTACAAGTCAGTGTTTAGCTTACTTTATAAATAATGAAGAAGAATAATCCTTGAGTTATCACTCAATATTGTTTGTTCTTGAATGAGTAGGAAGAAAATGAAAGCTAACTCTGTTTTAACTCTTTCTCTAATTTTGTGCTGTCTAAGTGCCCAACAATATTGTTATGCAGGAGAAGCAGATGTTTTACGTGAATTTCTCAAGGCTCGACCGGCAAAAACAACAAGTATTATTAACCACGGCCTAGCAGCTTCTGAGAAACAGAGATCAGTGTCAGAGCTCATAGTGCCACAGGCAGGATCAAAGGAAAATGATAAGATCTCAGCACTGCCAGAGCAACCAAGTGCAGTCAGGTTTAATCAATATGCAGGATATGTTACTGTTGATGCAAATGCTGGTAGGGCCTTGTTCTATTACTTGGCTGAATCATCTGGTGACCCTTCGACAAAGCCTCTCGTTTTGTGGCTAAATGGAGGTAAACACACACACCACACCCATGTTACCCGAATTGCCAAGAGGAGGAATGTTTTAATTTCTAATGCTAGCTTGTTTCATGCAAACCTAGTTAAGAGTTTAATCTCATATTTTTCTTGCCTTAGGATAAACTGTGTTATTATGAGTTGGCTGTGTTTCTTAAGAGCTTATCATGGCTAGCTTATCATGTTTCCTTTGTTGTTTTTGTATATAATTGGTATTTAGGGCCTGGTTGCTCTTCATTAGGGGCTGGGGCAATGACTGAACTTGGACCATTCCGCGTTAATAATGATGGAAAAACCTTATGGCTGAACCAATTTGCATGGAACAATGGTACTTAATTACCTCTTTCTTAAGCTAGAAAAATCTGTCGTCATTTGGGTGTAACAATGATACCTTTTTGACATTAATGCAGTGGCGAACATCCTCTTTTTAGAATCACCAGCTGGTGTTGGATTCTCTTACTCTAATACATCATCAGATTATACTACTGGAGACGAAAAAACTAGACAAGACAGTTTCACCTTTCTCCTCAATTGGATGGAAAGATTCCCAGAATATAAACATCGAGATTTCTATATTGTTGGAGAAAGTTATGCTGGCCACTATGTGCCTCAACTTGCTCAGCTGATCTTATCCCACAGGAAAACAGAGCCCAACCTTGTTATTAACTTGCAAGGAATAGCTGTAAGCTAATTAAGCTTATTCAAAATGATAATTGCATATTCTTCCTCCTTATTAAGTCATTGCTATTATATTATTTGCATAGTAATGTAAATTTTTTTCAGACAGGGAATGCCCTCCTAGACGATGAAACAATGAGGAGGGGTTCATACGACTTTTATTGGACACATGCACTAATATCAGATGAAGTCCATGATGGAATTTTCAAGAATTGCAACTTCTCAGCAGAGACAACCTCAGAAGCTTGTGACAAGTACATTAAGCAAGCAGGTTCATCTCTAGGAAACATATATGGCTATGACATTTATGCCCCACTGTGCAACCCTAATGCCACTTCACTTCCTGTAAGTTCTGAACTGGGTAACTACTCATTTGTTGTTATTGTGAAGATTTTCATTTACTATTGCTGGTTGTGTAAGTAAATGAACATTAAGTGTCACAAGTAAAAAGAAAATTATTAGATACAACAGGCCTATAAACCTGCTTCTTATTCTACAGTTCGGATGTTTTCATCCCCCATTTCTCTAGCATGCACACCCGCAATATCATAAAATGCACATTTCAAGATCTGATCAATCAAAAAGGTTCTATAAATTTTCCAATATAAATAAAAGGATATATAGAATTGCTCTTCTACACCATCAATACCATCATTCCGACGCCTCACTAGCACCCCTCGCGATTTACAGGTGGTTTTATAGTTTCTACCTTTTTCTTTGATTAAATCAGGTAATTTGATTTGATCATGTTCAGACATTACTAAACTATACCTAACTCTGCGGAGTCCAAACAGGCAGCTTAATGTCAGAGGAATACCATATTCCTGGACTCCTTGCAGGTAATACATACCGTGATTTTTTATAACAATTTCGCTTCAAATTGGAAAAGCTGATGTTTTTTCTTCTTGGCTTAAATTTGCTTCAATTCTCACTTGTGCAGTACAGACTTGATTTGGCAGGACTGGCCGCATACTGTTCTACCGATCTTTCAGGGGCTCATGAAAAGTGGAATTAGGGTTTGGATATATAGGTAAGTAGATGGGGAAAATAGGAAGTAAGTAGTACAGTTCAGTAAGAATAACACTTTCTGATGATTTTAACGTGTAATTACAGCGGAGATACAGATAGTGTTTTGGCTGTAACAACGACTAGGTATGCTATAAACAAAATCAAGACAGCAGTGAAAACACCGTGGTACCCTTGGTACTTCCAGGGCGAGGTAAACAAAGTGGTCATTATATATACTTGACTTGTACCATATTTACAATACTTTGTTCCAAGTTGATAGTATCTTTTTTGTTTCAAGGTTGGTGGTCATGCAGTGGAATACGAGAACTTGACATTTGTGACTGTAAGAGGAGCTGGACATTTCGTGCCAAGCTATCAACCTGGTCGTGCATTGACCATGTTCTCATCCTTCATCAACGGCACACTCCCTCCTCATCTGCACTAAACAGAAGAGAAAATCTTATAATAAAATAAAAAGTACGTAGTAGTAATGCAGATGCCATTCCAGATGTTATCTTGTTGCACATTGAAGAGTTTCATTTTTACCTGCAAGGTTAGATCAACGCATAACCAACAAAGACTTATTATAAGTCGTGTTAATCTCCATTTTAATATAATTAATACCTAAGTGATTTAGGAAAATGGGTCAAATTGTCTCTCTATTATCTCAAATTGAACAATTTTGTCATTTGTTAAACTTTTCGTCTCCTATTAGGGGAAAGCCTCATTTTTGCCCTTGAACCCAAACCAATTCCAATTTAAGAGCAATCATATCAAAAATTGAGGTGTAAATTTGAACCTTTTTTCCTCAAGTAATTAGGATACAACGATTAAGCTAATGACAAGTGTACGATCAATAGACCAAATTATGCAAATTTTAGATATTACACGGGGCCTTTTCCCTCAACCGATTTCTCACTGACGAAAGCGAATTTAGAATTCGAACTAATATAATTACAACATCTATCGTAAAAATACTAATTGTATATAGAAAAAGGAAAACAAACTTCGTTGATTTTAACAGTTACAAGTCCTCCGTCAATATATTTGGGCATATCCTGTTGACAATAACTCCCACATGCAAGTAGCCTTTTTGCTTCGACTATTTTTATTTTATTTTATAATCAGCACGTGTATATATAAAATCACATCTACTTGGTTTTCCAACTACTCCAATGTAGGATAATATATATATATAAAATTATAATTATATTGTGTTACTAGTCGTTTAGTGAACCAGAAGATTGACAAATCTCATAATACGTGCTAAATTTATGGGCATATGATATTTGACATGCAAAGCACGTATATACATATTTCTTAGAATTAGTCTCTTGTTATTGTTAGGTATATATAGAGGTTGTAAATGGACGAATATTACAGAGGTCGACTTAAATTGAAATGTTTTAATTCGTTTAATTTTATTAAGTTTTAATTGTTTTATTTAATTTTTTAGTATTTAAATAGTTTTATTTTATTTTATAATTACATATAACATATTAAATAATTTTTTTTAAAAAAAAATAAAAATATTTTAACAAGATCTTTTATGAATAAATCCGTTCTAGGCAATTAGTTTGGACTAATATAGACGGATCGATATTATAATTTATGCAATAATTTGATCATCTCTAGGTATATGTGTACACAGTACTGTGAATTTATTCCAAATTCAATGGCTAGAATCAGTAAACGGTAATTTATGATCACGTTTTCGAGTATGTTTTAGTTTAATCACCGATTTAACGTAGTGCTTAATTAATTTTTGGTCAAACCACGATCATCTAGACGTACTCAGCTGCCAATTTAGCCGCCACTATCCTATGGGAACTAAATATTTGGGTAAAGAGGAGTTAATATTCTTTAGTTTAAATTAAATTGAAGAAATACTAACAAATTGGAGGGTTGAAAATAAAAAGTTATTAAACACAAGTCAAGTGGGTACAGAATGAGGCTTTGGTTCGTCAAAATTTTATATTGTATTATAATTTACATGATTACCTAACATATATTTGTTTTTTTATTTGTTGAAAAATCATGACTTTATTATTCATAATCTATGGTCTTTTTATGGCTTGGTTCTAAATATCGATATGAATATTAAATGGATACGTTAGACTAAATTTCTATGAGTTAAAATAATAAAAAGGATTTTTTTTTTTGAAAAAAAAAAGCAATCTGTTTATGGATTTAGTTGATTTGAAAAAAATAATAAATCATAACTTAATTATTGATCACTTAAATCATGATCATTTGTCTATGTCTTATTTTATTTTTAATTAGGTTAATTTTTATCTTTCAAGTGAATTGATTTTTTTTCCCTTTTAACAATCAAATTTATATTTAATTGAGAATATAATTTTTTAAAAAAAAATTGTTCAAACATAACTTAATAGAGTACTATAATAAAAAATTATACAAACCGTTGCTTACGCTTTTAATTGTTATGTTGCTATTCGAAAATAAATTTGACTAATTTTTAAAGTTAAATTAGATTACATTAATTCGATATTTTAAACAAAAATTTAAATATTTAAAAATTATACGAAATTACTATAAATTATAATTTTTTAATATAATATATGATGAAAAATACTTCTAAAATAGTAATCAAAATTTTTATTGTTCAACTTAAAGAAAGAGAATCGTTACAATTAAAAAGAAACGAAGGGATATAAAAGCCGTGCATAAAAAGATAAAATGCAAAATAATAACAAAATTTGTGAATGACCCGTTCATGAATGTACTCAAACTTTTAACCGAATCAGGTTGAGTCATGTCCCAATTGACCCGCAATAAATAATTAAATATTTATATATGACCGGCTTTTTAAAATTTTAAGGTCGAACTCATAAATAGATTTTTAAATTTGTTGGGTTTTTTCTTCAGGTATCGCAACTATATCATTTTCCTATTAAATCATTGAACTATCCATAATTTGTTCCTTTTAAACATTGTTGGTTGATTTTGATCGATTTTTCTTTGTAAATGGCTTCAATTGTGTTCGTATTGTAATGATTTTGATTGAAGGAATGAAGACAAACTGAGTGAATCTCATTTGTTTTCTAATGTGTTTTCAAATGACTGAAGTAAAACACAATTATTCTTGAATACTTTTACTATCAATTGGACTAATAAGTTCTGGAACAACATATGTATTCTCTGTCAATACTCCTCATAAAATCTAATTTCACGTCAGTCAATGGTGTTTATTTAAAAGGAACAACTTATGAATGATAGTGATTTAATAAGAAAATAACATAGTTGACGTACCTGAAGAGAAAACCCCAAATAAATTTAGGAATTTGTTTATGTATGTGCCCAAATTTTAATCAGACGTCCAAATTCAACCAAATTTCTAGGGACTAAATTTATTACCCTTCCAACACGACACATTCAATAGTTTTGTTTTCATTTAAACAAGGGAGGAACCAAAAATAATACTACTCCCTATTTCACGTTATGTTAATTAATTTAATTAATTTTTAAATTAAATTAAATTTAATTAATTCGATATTTTAAATTTAGGTAATTATTATTCTTCTCATATTAATATAATATTAATTAAAATCTATATAATTTGATTTTAAAAAAGCAAAACGTGACAAGTACACATAAGTAAAAAAAGAGTACTAGCACTAACTTTTCTAAGGGAAGGGAAAAAAAGAGAGTGAAACATTATTATGAGGTAAAAATGATCGTTTACGACTACTTATTAATTGAATAGATGGAAAATAACATTTTTCCTCCTATGAAAAATTCTTGTAAGAAGATATAGAATTCTAAAAACAAATTTGTGATTAATAGGCCAAAACCAAATCTCACTTACATTTATGATCTAGCTTGTTTCATTTAATCCGCAAAAACTATTCAGAAATAAATTTAATTTTCTATTTATAAATTTACGTAAATTCTATAACAAAAATTTTAAAAAGTTTCTACTTTCAGAAAAGTATCAATTACCAAGTATATGTTATTTGACTTTAATCCTAATTATTATTTTATAAACTTAAAATTTTAAATCCATGGTTCTCAATACTTACTATCTATGTTAGAAAAGTTAAAAATTATCCATAGACTGCATAGTACTGGTCCAGCTAAAATGTAAATAATTTGTTAGACAATAATATTATATTATATAATTCATAGAGACCATTCACATAGAATGTAATGTACCTATTTTATTCTCAACTAACCAAAAATTCTCCAAAGCATGGACTTAATTAATTAGTTTTGTTTTTTTAAGAAAACATTAGTATCAACTAATGCGTTATGGCTCACACACTCATGCAACTAGCTTTGAGTTATGACTCATGAAATATAATACCAAACAAAAAATTACTCATTCCATCTTATATTAGAGCAACACTTTTTATTTTATATAGTAACTAAAAAATTATTAATAAATTGATTGATTTTTTTATTTTTCTCTTTGTTTACATTAATGCATATAAAAATAAGTTGCAGATTATATACAAAAGTATAAAAGACTTATTTTAATAAGATATTCATGTAATATGAATTATTACATGGAGAAAGTACGAAAGAATCATAATTAATGAAAACACAAAAGTAATACCTGCCTTATCAACTATTGTCAAGACAGTTGTTAATTTATAAAATTGAAATAATTTTCATATTTAAATAGGATAAGTGTCACAAATTAATTTTAAGACTTACCAAAATAGAGAAAATGAGAAACCAATCCAAGATGTTTTCCTTAATGAGTTTTCACCTACTTTTTGTTCATTTTTAAATGTTATGTTATATTTTTTAAAAGTTTAATCATTTTTGAAGATCAAATTCGATAATATTAAGTTGATATTTTAAATAAAAAATTTAAATATTCAAAAATTATACGAAATAATATATAAATTTTAAATTTTTTACCTATTAATATGATGAAAGGATATCATAAAATGTTGAATAAAATTTTATCGTTGCATTCTAAAAATAAAAACCATGACAATTAAGACAGTATGATTTCCTAATAAATCCATCAATAAATTTGCAAATTCGATTTCTTTTTTTTTTGGTAAAAATTTGCATTGGGCATCAATAATCATTAATACACGCCGTGATATTCCTGTAACCGTTGTCATTGAAATATTTTCAAGAATCGAGGAGAAAAAAGTAGTACTTACTGTTAAGAAATCAAATGTAGGAATATCAATTAATTATTTTGAGAGGTTAAAGTGAACGAATAAATATGAATTGAAAGATTGATTAGATTTAAATCAGTGACATTTAATACATTTTTAGCCTCTTATTCTTTGAACTCATATGCATTATTGAGTGAAAGTTGCATTTGATTACTCCATTTTTCACATTTCTTTTCTTCTTTTGTTTTCTAATCCTTGTTGCTTTCATTATTTTTTCTTCCTCACTTATCAAAAAAATAAATAAACTATGTGTATGTCAGCCTTCATATCCACTAGCTGACTTTAACTTAGCCGTAATTTTTTCATCATCATAATCCTTTAATTTAAACTTCAAACAAAAAGGAAAAAAAAACACTTAAAATGGAAATCAAACGGTAAAATCACAAAAAAATCGGATTCTTACATCAAGATTATCATCACCCTTTATTATTTTTTAAATGGACAATAATACCCCTACACAAATTCAATCACAACAATGCTTATCACAATCAAATAGGGGTAAAATTGGTATTTGACAAGTAGTTGTTCATGAGTCTTGATCAGAAAAAGTCCATAAAAATAAACATTAAGAAAAGGCGACTCTGTCTCTGTCATTGGCCTATTTTCCTTATATAATCATTCTTCTCTTCCCCTGTTTTTCTAAAACTAAAAACTTTCAGTATTTTTCTCTTTAAGAAAATTTATCGAACAGTTGGTGTGCATAAAATGGAAACAGAGGTGATGATGCAATCTCCGGCGCCGGTTGATTTCAACATCGACAGTGGTTGTACTACTCCGTACATGAGTGCTCCGTCAAGTCCTCCACGTGCTGCCACGTTGTTTTACAGTGCACCTGCTAGTCCTACTCGGATTTCCCCTCTTTACGATGAATTCAATTGGGAAGAAATCCCAAAAGAGAAAGATAACCCAGATGAAAATGATGAAGATTTTGCTTTTGATTTCAGTGGGCAATTGGAGAGGATTTCGTTATCGGCAGCTGATGAGCTGTTTGATTGCGGAAAGATTAAACCTTTGAAACCACCTCCACGGTTTCAGTATGAAGGAAAACACATGGATTCTCCAAAATCACCGAAGAAATCGTTCATGGAAACATTTTCTCCTCGACACAAGAAAAAAGATTTCGACCCATCTGTTACAGCTTTACAAAAACAGAGCCGAACAGAGAAACCCCAACAAAATTCTTCAAATTTATCGCCTTTGAAAGTTTCCGACTTATTATTTGATCACGAAAGCAATCAAGAAAACACAAAAAAATCCGCCTCTGTTTCTTCTTCTTCTTCATCATCATCTTCCTCCTCTTCGTCTTCTTCAGTTTCTTCAATGATCTCACTCTGGTCCAAAAAATGGAAAATCAAAGACTTGCTTCTATTCCGAAGTTCTTCAGAAGGTCGACCAAGTAGTACAGAACAACTAAACAAGTACGAATTGTTGAAGAAAACCCATGAAGAAGATGTAAAAAATTCAAGCTTTAGATCAACAGAGAGTGTTAGATCAAGAAAAAAAGGACCCATTTCTGCACATGAATTGCATTACACAATGAACAGAGCAGTATCAGAAGAAATGAAGAAGAAGACATTTTTACCATACAAACAGGGCTTATTGGGTTGCTTAGGTTTCAATGCATCGCTGCAAGATTCTGTTTCAAAAAGTGTCGCTAATTCTATGTCTATGAGTCGCCGTTAATACTTCAGATACTGTATTTTTTTGGGCCTTAATTTTGTTACTCATTTCATTATTTTCCTTTTGGAAAATTAATTTGTTACATATATTTCTCTCTGGAAAAATATTTTTAAAAATACAAAAGAGAGAGTGCTTACATTTTTTTCATACTTTGTATATTTTACATGACTTTTTATTGTGCATAAAATGTTCACTTCCAAAATCCTCTTGCATATGGTTTATTGTCCCCTTTTTTTTTTATAATTTTGCGTCACATAGTTTTTTTTTAGATCGAAAGTCTATCAAAAATATTTAATCTAACTCGAAAAGATAAATTTTTTCTAAATTCTGTCTTTCGCAAAACTCATACATGAAATTATGCTGATCAATATATTCTTGTTGAGGAGTCCCAAGTAATATGAATTCGTGTGAGACTCATTTAAGAAAAAAAAACTTTTCTACTATATAAAAATTTGAACTAAGAATCACTTTAAAACATCTTATATATCCCCATTATCATTAAGGATAGAATAAAATCTCTTGCTTTACCCACAAATACTACTAACGTAGCAAGTCTGAGTGATAGACTTCATACACAATTCTGATTCTCAATTTAATTTAATATTTTGAAATAAATTCGTTCTAAAGAATGAACCGCTTATACCGAAGAGGGGCTTTCCTATCACACTTCTTAATAAATTTGTGAGTAAACTTGGTCAAAAGAATACAATAGTCGTATGTGAAACGTCTTGACACGTAAGAGTACATATGAGAGCTAGATTTAATAGTTTTAAAATGATTGATAATTATTTATTATTACTTAATAATATACTCCGTCCTATATTTTCCAATATTTATCGTGATGTATACTTTATGGATGGCACGTCTATAGACTTATTATCTGTTTTTAAATTTTAATTGTACAAAAAAATAATCCATTTTTGGACAATACAAGTGTTTGTATTTTATTTTAACTTATTTCTGTTATTCTTTATAGTATATACTTAATACATTTTTATTCGGATTATCCACATGAAGTCTCCGGACAATCAATCAGTATCTAGATTTTTATTTTTTTTAATGTTATTCTGCCCTTTAAATTTAGTGCATTTATTAAAAAATTGCAGGTGGTCATGTACTGAATAATTTTAAGATTCTTTAGTAATTACCTAAGGAATATTTGGCATGATTATATTCGCACCAATAAATAGTTAATACTTGTTTCCTTTCTTATTATTAATAAAGTATTATTAGTGAAACTCCATTTTATTTTGAGATTTAATTAAGGACGAGATTGTCATTTGTCAACTGTATTTCTTTATACAAAAAAATTTGAAGAATTTCCATAATTAAATTACTCTTTTAGAATTTTGAAAACTAAATATTCTTTAAAGATAGATTCAAAAATATAGTAATTCGATATTAAGCCAATAACCAAAATAATAGATCTTTAAAAAGCATTATTTAAAGTTAATGACTTTTTTCTCTGTAATCACTTAATTAGTATTTTACATTAAAAGGTCTATCATCATGACAAATATTTTTCGGCCGGTCGACAACCATATTTGTGCGGATTCATGTACTATTTATAATATAAAATAAAGTACACAAAAAAGTTTTGCATAAAATTAATATAACAAAGTACATACTGCTGGACTTGGTATATGAAAGAGGGTCGATTTATTTTTATCGCACACTATTCTAGGCAGTTTTACAGTGTATGTAATACTTCAGCCTACTTACACCCACGAAATTGACTAAGTATAGAAATCTTTAAAACGCATGTCCAAACATCAGCATCGTTTACAGAACACGTCTCAACCTTTATTAATGTTAATTAATACAAAGGAAGGCGTCACAAATCAGTCTAAGGCTAGAAAAACACTCTGTCTTGCCCTAAAACAATTTCCACCTTAAATCAAAATTTCGTGCACAAATGGCTTACCTGTGGCGGTTACAAATGACACATGTCCGACACATGTCTCACAGGGTTCAAACCTAACTTTCCAACCTATATTCCCACATATAAATCTAAGTGAAATTACATTCTCTTATCTACACTAAATACTAATATTCTACCATTAGATTTTTATATTCCAGGCGTCATTCGCAAACACTTAGAAAATTCTGCCAGCAGCTTCCACCACTTATAATATTTTAGCTGTCTTCCACACTTAGTTTTATTTCAGCAATTTCGGGTGAACCTGTCTTTGGTCCCTGACATTGGCAAGTCTTCACGAGCACGAAGCCTTGACCCTCATAGCCAACGTGCTGTCTTGCCAATTCCCTCAGCCCAACACGTAAGCCATGCACGTTCAAGCTGTCTTGCCAACACCCCAAGCCTGACTTGTGTGCAAACTGTTTTTGTCATCATCCATCAACCAATGCCTAAGTCCTTGACTGTCTGCACGTATTTAGATCAAGTAGTTTACAAAACGGTCTAACTACCTTGTTTAATATAAGAAAAAAAACAAACTATAGGTCATTCAAAAATCTTAAACCAACAAATTTTCTGATAATAAATCTACCAACTTTTTTTTTAAAATTCATTTTTAATTTTTACTATATGTTGATAGCAAAGGACGAATCATCTGTCGATCTATGATAAAATAAAATTACACCTGAATAAATATAAAGTGGAAGCTTAGATGTACAATTTTCATTATGGTCCAGCTATTACTATTACTTGGCACAGTTCAATTAAGCAAGAAGGACCACATCCCAATTTATTTATTTTTACTTTATATTCATATCGTATGTAAATTAAGAAGTACCAAGTTGTTCATATAAATAGCAAATAAAGAAATTAATTAGTTGCCAAACGAGACCTTTTTTGGTATAACAAAATTAATTTTCATGCCATTACAGCTCAATGATATATTAATTTTTTGATTATCTACTCAACACTTTAATCCAACTTTTTTTTATCATCATTTTCATTTTTAATAACTTGGTTAGTTGCTAAAATGTACCAGTGTCATTATTTTTCAAAATAAAATAATGTAATAACTAAGATATTGAAGAGAACTTTATGCTTTTTTTAGGGGGAAGTAGCATCATTACGTTAGTATAAACTTTTATTTTAGCAATAGTTAATTTTGTAGGGTAAAGTAGAAACGACCACCACCGTGGGAATCAAAACTTTTTTTTTAGAAGAAATTATATTCATCGAATATAATTTAGCTTTTTTTTCTTCTCAGTTCTTGGTATGTTTTTTTTTTTTTTTTTTTGGGGCTTAAAATCGACCATATATTCTAATGATTAGATTAGGGAGTAAATGACGGATTAGATTAGCATAAACGGAGGTGGATGTAATTATTTGGATCGTATGGTGTTAACAAATAACAAGTGTCCCTTTGTTCATATATAAAAAAGAATTTTGTTATTTTTATTTATAACATGATAATCATGACCTTACAGTGTTTCTGTCGGTGGTTGTTACTATAATTTATGTTCTTCACAGATGTACTGTTTTTTTTAAAAGAAAAAAATGAGGTAAAAATGTTGACTTTTTATTGATTTTGAATGTATCAACGTCAACAATAATTGTAATGTATGTTCGTTCATTCGTAATGGCTAAAAATGTGTTTTTGTTTTTTTTTACATAAGAAAAGAATTGTAGGAATAATTTGAACGTTGTATCCCTTTAATTTGGATTCAAGTTCATTCGAAATTGAACTTGAGAAGTCGTTATTGTTGGAGGAAAGTAAAACATTGCAGAAGAAAGCAAAAGAATAAAAGCTGATATAAAAGAAAAGCCATGAAAACCTTAGTGGGGGAGTTAAAAAAGAAAATACTTATTCGCATCAAGTGTTATACTACGTACATTTTAAGTCATTAAATTGTGTCTACGCATTTTTTGTTGCATAAGTCAAGCCAAAACTGAAAACAATTATAATGAAAGGAGAGACTGTGTGAACCCATTGTGAGAAAGAAACAAACACAGAGCTTGTACTGTTTAGGCATTTATAACACTTTTTAAAGTCCAAAATGCAACTACGTGACTGGAACGCCAATTACTACTAATTTCACAATCACGGCTGATTTATTTGACATTCAAAGTCAAATAAAACTGACCCACCTAAGTCAACGTCACCCATATTTGTGGCCTGGGTCTTCATACGCATAAACAATTGATTTCATGCATACAAAGGAACAAAATTGAAGGAAACGACGGATACCTCATAGAGAATGAAAACACATTTCAATACAATTTGGAAAAGAAATTAAAAAATTCCGTACTTGATCTCGAAATTAACACGTAAAAGAATAAGAAATCAGTTTCAATCTTGAACCAAATATCTTCATTGAGCTACATAGCCACACATTTACAGTTACATAAATGTTTTAATTGGGAGAACCGCACATGATACAACAACAATACAACTTCGTGATGTAGGGGCAGTTCACTGGTTGAAAGTGCATGAATAGATTAGGCTGCATACCTCACCCAGACTCCTTGTGTACGGGATTTAATGTAATAAACTGTCAGTCAAGTAATTGGTGAAGCAATTAGAATACCACCTTCGCAGCCTAACATTGTGTGGTCAATTTTGGGTGATTGAATGTTGTAAATGTCACTGAGAATCCTCAACACATTTGTTTGGCATCACCTTGTCAAATATTCCTGCATTTAATACAAGATGAAAAATACTCAGATGATAACTCTGGTCAAACCTATAACAAAACCAACAGCCCTTGACCCCTTTTTTTCTCTTCACAGAGAAGAAAATAAAATTAGGAAAAAAGGGACCTGATCCTAACACGGAGAACATTGAATTCCATTCTAATGCAACTTACTAGTAGTTACTATGTGCTACACCAGCAACATGTACTTCTAAGGAAATTGGATAGCAAGGTTGAGAACTTTCTCCAATTATTTGCATATCAGAAGAATCCAACTAATAAAACAATGAATTTTCTTTAGAAAAGTTACCTAGGCAATCATTCAATAAAATAGCACGGCCTTGATGATATAACAAGATAACTGTACATCTTTAGCACAAAATAGAATTTCCCATAAAGAACATCATACATCAAAGTATAAGGCCATAAAATGACCCAACAAGGCACCTTGAAGAACCCATCACAGTGAAGTCCTACAGCATACAAAGACTCAATATGGCTCCTTGATAGCTTCCTGACTGACAGTTTAGAATTCAGACTAGACAAAATCATACTGAAAACTCACCTCCTTTCAGCGAGAAAATGTTTGACAAAGATACACAAATCAATGCTTATACAGACCAAGCAGTGATTTCTCTCTCTCTTCAACTCTCTTCCTTGCAGCCTCCCTGGCCTTACGTGCTGCTGCTTCCTCCTCAGTAACAGCTTTTGGCTTCTCATTCTCCCTTTTCCTTTTGTTAACCATTAGTGAAGAAGGTCTACCTTTAGCAGATCTCATGGGATTTGGAGGGGTTGAAACAACACGTCCTGGTGGAGGACCACTTTGATGAGATTCTGTGTTTTTATTTTCTGAAGATCCAGCACCCATTGTTGATACAGGTGCTTTCGCTAAAGGTTTCCTTGAAATGGACGTTGAAGAAACTTGAGTTGCAGCAAGTGCCTCTTCCTGTGTTACCCACCTACCTGTCATATTTCATTTAATTAAACAAACTGCCAGAAAAAAAAGTGTGGAGTAGCTTATTGGATCTCTGGAAAAGCAAATTTACCTAAAACATCTGTATAATAGAAGCCAGAGTTAGGATCATAGGAACATCCATTACTTTGATTGTAATAGAAGCCGGATGAGCTGTCATACTCCCATTCTGTTGTACAAACACAAATTAAGTCGCACATTTAGCAAGACAACATTAAGACCCCATTTTGACTCAATCTTGAAGTAAGTGACGTAAAATAGCGTAAATGTGGAACAAAAAGGAACTCTTAGGCGACATAAACCTTTTGTGTTAATTGTCAATACAGTTAGAATCCACCCGAGCAATGTTAATTTCCTGTTTCACTTCACCACCCTTTGAATCCCCTAATATAGAAGAGAACTTTGCCACTAAAGCAAAATAAGTAAATTCTTTAGGACAAGATATTTTCACCCCCTTCAAATTTATCATCTGGGAAACTGAACAGTAGCATTAACAAAAAATGGACGAAAGGCATGATGCTTCATTGCTTTGTTCATATTGTGAATTAATGACCTGATAGAGTGGTTCCCATAAAACAAGAGGATTAGTTACGAAGGAATTGCAAAGAACAAGCAGTAGATGCAAAGCCAAAAAACAAACGACAAGAATTAAATAACCAATGCCAGAAATTATTTCTTTGTACACAACAACAACAACATCCCTAGTATAATCTCACAGGTGGGGCCTAGGGAGAGTAGAGTGTACGCAGACCTTACCCTACCTTGTGAGGGTAGGGAGGTTTCAGATGGAGCTTGGGCCGAGAAGAGATGAAAAGAAAGCAGTAATAACAAGAAGATAATAAGATAAACAAAATGGAAGAAACAAACATGTCGTTTTCTTTGCATATGAAAGTTAAAAGACTTGTATAACCTAAAATATCTGCAATCCAGATAATTAAGTGGGAGAACTGAAATATTGTCAAATGATAGTTTAACTCATATTCAATTTAACTTAGTAAAAGTTTTTATCTCAAAATTGACAAATGAATACAAACTATAAGCACTCATGAGATATCTCTAGTTTATAACCAACTCCTTTTGTTCGGAAAATTATCTCTACTTGAAACAAATTGAAAGACAATGTTTCTAATCAGAGTCAACACAATTATAACCAAATAGTAAAAGGTATAATGTCAGAGGACAGCAGAGAAATTGAACACCTTCTGATACAGCAGATCCCTTGGTAGTCGCTTGACCATTATCATGAGTAGCCAGGGCCTGTATATTGGTACTTCTGGCTTCTTTTACTCGAGCCATGTCCTTATCATAGCTGCGTTGAGCTTTCTGGTCAATAAAAAAAAGATGCAATTAAGAAATAACATTTTTGTTCATTCACAGTCACCATCAGTTAATCCATTTCTGTTTTAAACTATAAAAACAAGTCAAAAAGACGATGGATGAAATTATGTAAAAAAAAAAAAAGAATTAATAATTCTATTCGTGGAAGTTTAAGAGAACCTATGCAATAAGATCATGTCAAGTGTTGCACTCTGAGATATCTTAGGATAAAATAAGTTGGTACCAACAGCATATTTTGAGCAGCTACATAACCTGCTAATTAGACAATTAAAGAAGAATAGCCAGCAAAGACATTTTCACATTTTCTCTAGTAAATGAAATTACACTAATCTCCAAAGCTGCTGAGCATATCACACCTGATGGAGGAGGAATTGCAGTAATGGTACTTGAAGAAGATTGACTTAATAATTTTTCAAAACAGATAACCTTTTAGTAAGGTAAGTATTTTAGAACTTATATGTAATTACAAAAAGAAACATCAACAGATTTACACACATATATTACAAACCCTTCATAACCGTTTTAATTTCTTTAGGATGGTAAATACTAACATCATAATATTAAGCCACAGATACTATCAATTGTCATCAGAGAATTGAAATACCTCGTCATAAATGTGTGAACTTATATATGAACATAAATACCAATATAATAGAACTTACCGCTTCAATTTGCTCCAGAGCACGGGCTGCTTCTTTTAACTCTTTATCTTTTGTAGCTTTCTCTTGTCGCATTGTGTTAAGCCTATTGCCCACACTTTCCTTGTGGCGCGTACCAAGTTCATGGTTCCTAATGCTCGTAGGATTGTTCGATATGAAGATTTTGCAGAAATCACACCATTTATTTCCTTGGCTAACCCAAAACTGTACAATGAGAAAAACACGAAACAGGCATATTTATAAAATTGTAAGTTCATCACAAGAAAGTAAACATCAGTATAATTATCCTGGGTTCTGTAATCAGAAATCGGAGGGAAAGGACGAAGAATCTATATACAGAAAAGTAACAGGTTAAGGAAACAAGAAATATGCAAAATACAATGACAGAAGGCTGGAATTCTATTACAGTAATAAAAAGGTAGAGCAGCACTAAATCAAAACAAAAGCAAACCCAACTAAAAGATGATTGAAGAATCAAAAGACTTTGTAATTGATGGAATGAAATTGTTGTAGGTATTTAACTTCCAAATGTTCATAGCTAAATCTGAATACCAGAAACTACACTAACAGCTAATTTTTAAAAATCCCTCCACCACCACACATCCACACAAAAAAATATGAATATTGCATTTGGTTTCTACAATACAAGAAAGTTGAAAGATCATGACCCTGCAAATTAATCCGAAATCCTACGCTATCACCAATCATACTTATCCAGCACAACTCAAGGAACCCATGAAATGGAAATCTAGACAATATAGATGATATGAGATATGAAGGCGGATACATAAACACATTACACTTAACAAATGTACAAGGAAATAAGCATGAAGAAGGAAGCACGATAAGCAACCCCAGAGAAAGATAATCATCATGTGATAGAACTTCAAATTGATATCATAAACTCTACACCAATTCAACAGTCGTCTATGTTCTTTGAAAGAGGGTTTCACATTATTTGATCTGTTGCTCAACTAAAGATTACCAACTCACAAATTTGAATCATTTTACCAAATTGAGCCCATCTCACAAGTGATCAAAAATTGAAACAGTTGATCATCAATCAGGAGTACATAAAAGTAACCACAAATAACCCATTCCTAACATCTAGTCTAGTTAGAATTAGCAGGAATTCTCAAGTAGAAATAAAGGGGGGGGAAAAGTCATTTTGAAGTTGCAAGCTAAAAAAATGGAAGATTAGCAGAGCGATACCTCAGTCATGGCTGCAACAGATACACGAATGGATTGAATGAAAGGAGAAGACGGGATTCTCAAGCTCAAATCTGTTCCCTATTCAAAATCAACGGCCTTCTCTTCTAAACCCTAATTTTGAATCAAAGAAGTAGAATCAAATTGAAGAACAAAAAATAAATAAAAGAGAACTCGGATTCGGGCCCACCCGATCCGCTTTGAGATATTTGGTTGTTTAGTTAGTGCTCAAGAAAAAGGAGATTCAGTGTTATATATAACACTAGTCTCCATACACGCGCTTTGCGCGTTCATCCATTAGTATATATTTTTTAAAAGATAATATACTAATCTAAAATAATATTAATTGAGTATTTTTATTTTGTTTTACTAACTAATTGTGACACTCTAATTTCTGACTTCCAAATTAATGCAAAAATCGAGATAATATTGAAAATTAATAAAAATAAACTTATTTGTAATTCAAAAAAAAAGTTTGCAAAGCTAAAGGAAAAAGAACAATATCTAAAATTTAAATTAAAATTTCTTGCTAGTTTCGTTTTAATTGGAGAATACTGGCTAGATAGTTGTAAGATTAACTTTGAGTGAAGGAACACAAAACCTTTTAACCTTTTTTATGAATGTGGTTTAAAGTTGTATTAATTATTATCCACAAAATTTTAAACTAATTAGTTAACTAAATATTAAAACAAGATGTAAAAAGTTTTTAATCTTATATTTTAAAAAGTCAGATACTTAATGAATAAACTACTATTTTATATAAAATTTAATTCTGCATACATAACTATCCAACCATTATCTATTCTTATATGTTTCACCTTTTTTTTCCATAAAAAGAAAAGAAAAAGTAACACCTAGTTATCACATTCATTCTTAAAGTGAAATTAATTTATAATGTAACATTATAAGTACGGAGCAAAAAAAGAGTTACACAAGCAAGATATTAGGCATTTCATTTTTTTTGTCTCTATAGAGTGAACTGAACATTTGAGCATACAAAATACAAATATGAATTAGAGCAACTTGCTAATAACAAGAAATTAACTATATTAAGAGAACAAAAAAGTTATTATAATTCTTACTAAATCATGTATAAAAACTAACTCAACAAGCTACCGATGTTCAGTAATTGAATCTCATCTCTTCTTCGTACTGCTAAGGGAATCTCACAAACTTTCACCTCAAATTGTGACATTATTTCACATGTTTAGAATTCGCTACATACACGAATTGTAGTTTGTAAAAAAAGTTCTTCTTGAAAAAGTTAAATTAATAGAACAAATTAAGGAACTAAAGTCCCATGAATTATTGTTCAAAATAATATAAAAAGATAAGAGATGAAATTTAATTTTACAGATACTGAATCTACCTTTAATTTCTTGTATTACGGCATTTTATTTGTTATTTTACATTTATGTTGAAGGTTGAAAGGTCCAGATTATGTAAATTACAATAAGAAGATTATAATTATAATTATCTACGTTTTTAAAATTTATTCGAGGAGCAAAATGGTCTTCAACTTTAAGTTTTGACTTCAATGCGTTTAATAAATATATCAAAATCTTAGAGATAAATTTAATCGACTTTCCCATCTAAAATCTAAACCGTCCTACGCAGAAATTTTTTTGGAACCCAAGATAACCCGCAGCTGCTGCTATAATCTTTGTCAGTATCTCTATTTTTCGAGGAATATTTTAGGCTCATTAAATAAACTTTAAATGAAAAAAATATAATTCTTAATTACTTATTTATTTTTAAATTAATATTTATTGAAATAATAATAATTGTCATAGAAAATTTATCAATTTACTCTTATTAATTACGAAAATAATGAATTAAAAAACATAAAAGATTTTCAAATTCTTTTATCTTTTTTAATTAATTAGTCTAAAATATAATAGGTAAAAAGAAAAAAATTGATTTATCAAGACAAACAAGTATGGGCTTGTTTGCAACATTTGCGAAACTACATGGACTTATTTGCTTCTTCCACCCCACCCCACTCCCACCCACTCGTCGTCAAATATGAATTGGCTTGATTGACATTGCCGCCGGTGGCTGCAAAACCCTGTCGGTCGTCTCCGGCAAAGTCGACCTTCAACCTCCTTCTCAGTTAACAATGGATCAATCCTTTCTGCTGATGCTAACAAATCTTCTTCACCTCCACAACCACCTTGACCCCACCACCTCTCTTCTCTCCGATTCGACATCATCCTACTCTTCCTCCGTTGCTTCACCCACCTCCCCTACTTCCCTACTCACCTCCACCTCCGCCGCACCGCTCCTCTTCTTCACCATCGCATCCGTTCTCTCCTATCTCGCTACCCACCCACACAAGAAAAAACCTAAAACTTCAACTTCTTCACCTAACAACAACCCCTCTTCACCATCGCCGGCAGCCGCCGAATTCTCCGTCTCTGCTTTTCGTGCCCTCTCCACTGAACATATTTGGGCTATGGAAGCTCCTCTCCGTGACGCTCAGTGGCGTTCCCTTTACGGACTATCGTATCCCGTTTTCACCACAGTTGTTGATAAGCTGAAACCCTACATTACCCAGTCTCAACTCTCTCTACCTTCTGATTATGCCGTTGCTATGGTACTTTCTAGACTCTTCCACGGCTATTCTGCTAAAAACCTAGCTACCCGTTATGGTCTTGAACCTTACCTGATCTCGAAAATTACTAACATGGTCACCCGCCTCTTGGCTACTAAGCTTTACCCGGAGTTTATCAAGATTCCGGTGAGTCGACGGCGTCTTGTGGAGACCACTCAGGGGTTTCAAGAACTGACTTCACTCCCCAATATATGTGGAGCTATTGATGGAACGGCCGTGAGATTGCAGCATCTTCCGTCGGAAACCGTAAACTCGTCTATGTACTATAGCCGATATGGGTTCCCATCCGTATTGCTTCAGGTTGTTGCTGATCACAAGAAGATCTTTTGGGATGTTTGTGTGAAAGCCCCAGGTGGATTTGATGATGCAACGCATTTTAGAGACAGTCTTTTGTATAATAGGTTGATTTCTGGTGATATTGTTTGGGACAAAGGGGTTAATGTTAGAGGAGAACATGTGAGGCCATACATTGTTGGGGATTGGTGTTTTCCATTGTTGTCGTTTTTGCTGACTCCATTTTCTGGGAATAGGACTGGCTCACCTGCTGAGAATGCCTATGATGAAGCCTTGTTTAAGGGGAGGAAGATGGTTGAGGAAGCTATAGGTTTGTTGAAAGGAAGGTGGAAAATTCTTCAGAATTTGAATGTGGGACTAAGTCATGCACCCCAAACCATTGTTGCTTGTTGTGTATTGCACAACTTGTGTCAGATTGCAAGGGAGCCAGAGCCAGAGCTCTGGAGGGAGCCAGAAGAGAATGGTTCCCCTCCAAGGGTGTTAGAAAATGAGAAATCTTTCTATTATTATGGTGGAAGCGCGAGGCAGGCCTTGGCTGATGATCTATATCAACGGCTCTCTTCAAGATGAGTGAAGTTTCCTGGAGTAAGCTTGGTTTGATGTAAGGATAATATAACTTGTTAAATCTAGCTTTTGGTTCATGGTAGCTGATATTGCTCTTTGACAAGGAGTAGCAATGTACTGAAATATTGCTGTAGTCTAGTTGGCAACCTTAAAAGCACCTCAATATTTACAATAGATTGCTTCCAGTGTGGAATAACTCTCTGCTGCTTTCTAACTCTGCTATCTGAAAGAAATAGAAAGATTTACTTGTCTCTGATTGATATGAGCACATATGCATCCGCTGCTTGTCGTATCATCTCGCTTTGTTCAGCTACTCCTTTTCACCTTATTCTGCCTATCATGACCTTTTAGCTATGTATATTTTTGTATTTTCCTGACCTAATATAGAAGGCAGCGCATCCCGAGTCATCCATCATACATAGGATTGAGAGATAAAATCATACATTGATGAGTCATTTTATGAAATCTGGAGCAGTCTTCTTCTTCATCTTGTTTTGGCACCCACTAGTTGTAGATAATTCCATGGTTTTACTGCAACACATTTGACAAAGTATGCGGATGTGCTTTCCTTGTTTTGTATGATCCAATATGTTCAGCGGAAGCCATTTCTTTTCCCATTATGACTTTGATTGATTTTTTCCCGACTTTTGGAAGATCAAAAGGTCATGTCATGGTAAGGGGGACAGAAAAAGAAATGAAGCCTTCAATTTAAGTTTTGAGTTGCAAAATCCACAGCTTGATGTAAAATGCAATCTTACATTCCTCACAGCTTGATGTTAGCGTAAATTTTGAACTCCTCACCCAAGTAAAAAATAAAGAAGTCACAATCTGCTGTACTAATTGTTGTTGCTTTTGTTTTCCATTTGGAATGGAAGGGAAAGGGTTGTTGGACGGAGGTAAAACAAGTAGATTTTCAGTTTATTGTACATTCGACAACTTTATGCTTCAGATTCAGATTAAGACGTGAAACTATGAGTATTTTTCGTGTGAAATCACAGCTTAAAATATTTTCCTACTTTTTATGGATTTATTTTGTTAGGAACAGATATCGAGTGTCGTAACAAAAACAAAGTCGTCAAGAAACTGATTTTAGTTTTTTAATAATCGAACCAAAAAAATGCAAACGGTACCTAGGATTTCTAAGGTAAAACTCAAAGCATTACGAGACATCTCATTGAGTCATCTTTGCTAAAACTTGCTTGTTTCTGGAAATTCAATTTAAAAATCTTGCTACACTCACTTGCAAAAATTAAACGATCAACCATTGCCAACTTCAAATTACCAAGGAAATGATTCCACACTACAAATTATAATTTGAATACAAGAGAATGATCTGACAAAGATCTCACATCTTATATATGAGCGAGCATCTCCCGGTAAAAAAACATAATATAACCAAAAAAACATTTTTCTTTTTCCTTGGAAGAAGGTCTTTGTATAAGGAAATCTATCGGTTCAATATAAAACATGAGTTTAACGACCAACTTTGTCAGTTGAGTAGCCCTGGAAGTAGATGCCTAGTAATAAAATAGAGCTTCGTTAAAGCAATTAATTGGCCCCAACTAGATTTTCCAAAGAACAGGTGCTCCTGAGCTGCTTTAGTGGTCGTGAACATGATCTTCAAGGACATATGCCTCATCCAAGTAGCTTCAGAGCTTCCTGAAGAACAGAAGAGGGGGCAGTTGTTTAGTAAGATAACCAACGTCCAGCTGGATAAGCAAGGAAATATCATTTATATAATCGTGTTGGCTTTTTATTTCAGGCAATTAAACTCTTAGATTCAACTGGAAACTTCAGATACTGTGGATACCTATTTTGCACTCTATGAAGCAATCAGGTACAGCCTTGCCCCACCACTGTGAAATGCAACTGATATGTCTGATCTAGCTTGTACTAAAAAGCTCAGCTTCACAAGCTTGACACTAAGCACCAACATGAGGTACATACTCCAGAAGCAATACTCACCAGTTTATATAAGAAACTTCAAGATCAATGACCACAAAAATTCGAAGGATACCCATTTTACATTATGACCAAGACTTCAAGTATCGTTGTCTTCATCATGCATGAAGCAAATGAAAATCGCCGTACGCACATAGTTAATGTTCCAAGCCTTTAACATGCGACAATCTGATTAAAATATCCATGTTTTTAATCATCCTACAAATATGTATCAACAACCTACCCAGTGAAATACCACAGGTAGGATTTGGGGAGGGTATGCATACCTTTGTGGGTACAAAGGTTGTTTCCAATAATAGACCCTTGGCTCAAAAGAAATGTTTCCGAAGCAAGATTGGAAGAAAAATATGACAAAAATCTATTGAGAAAAAGGATGTATAATGAGTTAATGACCAAGGCAAAGCTAATATATGATATAATTATTCAAAGAACTACAAGCAATAGATTTAGCAACTCCCTAATTTATTAATGCTTGCTGAATAACCCGGTAACCCAATTTTGCAAGTTGTGACCCGTTGTTAGTAAAGTCACAGTTTCAATACAACAACATACCCAGTTCCATTCTATATTTAAAACAAGAAAAGGCTAAGAAAGTTCCGAAATTCATTATGAAAAATATTGAGCATAATACATGACAAATTTATCAGAAAAACCAGCGGCCACAGAACCACTAAAAATGTTCTGAAATTAGAATGCAATCAGAAAAACATAATCCAATACACTAATTTACTGACTAAACAGTCTTTTCCTTAGAACTGCCCCCTTACGTATAATATATGAACTATTTGTTGCCTCTTTTATTCGCTCCTATTTTTTTTAGTAACTAGCAAAAATGAAAAAGTTGGTGAGTAGTTGGGAAAGAAGAAATGGACGGGAAGGAGCAAAGGGCACCAGAGGGTTTGGCAAGAAAATGTAAGGAAGGGCTACCGGGCATCATCTTAAGATAGAATGTAGGAGTAGTACTTATTGCACATAGCCAATTGGCAACTAGTAGAGTAGTAATAAAATTATCCACTTCTTCTCCTCTACCCTTAATCACAGGTCATGGGTTCGAAGCTTTAGAAATGAAGTTAAAAGAATGTTAGACAAATCTCATAGTGTTAAGAGCTAATTATATTATATTCTTACTCTTTTCTAAATTATAAAAATCCCTTAAATTTGATGGAATCCGGATACAACCCAAAACGCCCTGATACATCGCTTCTCCGTTTCGAATACGTCCCTCAACAACCTGATACATCATGTCTCATTTCGGATACATCACTCAACGTCCTGATACATCACATAAAGTGATGTATCTGATCGATACATCGCGTTAAGTGATGTATCCGAGAACAGGAGAGAGGAAGAACTTTTGTAATTTTTTCAAATGATAGGAGAATTTAGAAAATATGGTAAAAACTAAGCCGAATTGCTAAGAATGGTAGATATAGGAACACGGGAGGAAAGGGGGAGGACACGAAGATGTTCACGTATGGAAATTACATAATACACAATTACTTTAAACATATTATTCTAAAATCTCCTATCATTTGAAAAAATTACAAAAGTTTTTCTTCTCTCCTACGCTCGGATACATCACTACGTGATGTATCGGTTAGAATACATCATTTTATGCGATGTATCGATCGTATACATCACTTTATTTGATGTATCAAGACGTTGAGTGATGTATCCGAAGTCGAGACATGATGTATCAGAACGTTGAGGGATGTAGTAGAAACCGAGACGCGATGTATCAGGACGTTTTTGGGTTGTATCCGGATTCCATCAAATTTAAGGAATTTTTATAATTTAGAAAAGAGTAAAAATATAATGTAATTGATTCTTAACACCATGAAATTAGTGTAACATTCTTTAATTTTATTTGTAAAGCTTCGAACCCATGACCTTTGATTAATGATAGGGAGGACGAAAGATGTATAATTTTATTACTACTCTACTAGTTGTCAACTTGCAATGTGCAATAAGTACTACTCCTACATTCTATCTTAAGATGATGCCCGGCAGCCCTCCCCTACATTTTCTAGCCAAACCCTCTGGTACCCTTTGCTCCTTCCGTCCATTTCTTCTTTCCCAACTACTACCAACTTCTTCATTTTTGTTATAAACTAAAAAAATAAAAAATAGGAGGGATTAAAAGTGGCAACAAATAGTTCATATAAAGCTTCGTTTAGCAACTCCCTAAGTTATTAATGCTTACTGAATAACCCAATAAACCCAAATTTGCAAGTTGTGACCCATTGGTAGTACCAACGTCCCAGACACAGTTTCAATACAACAACATACCCAGTTTCCTTCTATAATTAAAACAAAAAAAGGCTAAGAAAGTTCACAAATTCATTAAGAAAAATATTGAGCATAATACATGCAACTTTATCAGAAAAACCATCCTGCCATGGACCAATAAAAATGTTCTGACCATTTAGAATGCCTAATCAGAAGACAATAAATCCGATAAAGCTTAATTTACTGACTATAAAATCTTTCCATTAGAACTGCCCCACATAAATTTTCCAAAATCATCAACTTAAGTTACCGCAATGTAAAAACAAAGAAAGAATCTCAGGAAGAGTTCCCTAACCTTGAACAAATTTAACTTTCTGCAATAAGTATCTGATACTCCATGAGAACAAGTAGGTACGATCACTTGCATTATATAATGCTCAAGACTATCAATTGTACATTTGTGAAGAAAATGCCTCTCCCTCGGTGAATGTTCCTATAGAAAATTCCAATATGCAAGTGAATTTTGAGATACATGCATAACATGCAAGCTGGTATAGGAAACCAACTCTTATCATTTAGCTTGTGCAATGTTGGTAAAAAACAATTTGGGTTGTTCCAACTTTACCGGATGTCCCCAATGACAATGCACAACAACTTGTGTGTTTTGGGACCATCTAGATTGCCAGTTGTGCATTTCTTTATATTTCTTCCGTTTTATTTAACCATAATTTCAAGAGGTTCAAAATCTATATATATGCACATACAAAATTTAAAAATTACCTTATATATACAGTGTATTTTTTGCCGAGGGGGTCGAGTTCAGGTGAACCCCCTTGCTACCCTCTAGATTTATGTTGCAACTTGGGGGGCATTTATGAAACGCAATACTAAATTATTCTAACTCTTAATTGCTCTTGGATTATCTATTAGTGGCTCTCTAGCTTCTCCTTAGTGTAAAAAATATCGACTTGTTATAACTTAAAAGGAAATCGAAGAGACTTTTTGGTTGACTTAGTTTTCAAACTTTTTGCATTTGAGCATACCTTATCCTAAAGCTGATATACCTACTTACTTCAATAATAAATTCTCATCTCCGAATATAGAAGATGCAACAACAGAAGCATTTTAGAGAACTATTTAGTGACATACCCAGTGTTACGAAAGGCGCTCGCCTCGTCGCCAAAGGCGAGAGGCGAGGCGAGGCGAAAGTTCATCGCCATTATCAGATAGGCGAGCGAGGATAATAAAAGGCGACCATGGCGCAGTTGTGGGGCTAGAAAAGCGAGATAAAATGGGCGCTTTTTTGATTTAAAAAAATTTTGACTTAATAAATTAGTCAAATTAGGGTTTTTTTTACTCTCTCTCTCGCATCGATCGACGCTCTCTTCTTCTTCCATCGCGACGCTTCTCCCTCGCTGCAGCCAGAGCTTCTCCTTCTCCCTCGCTCCTCCTCGCAGCCTCGCTGTCGCCTCAGCTTCTCCTTCCTTCTCCCTTGCCGACGACCCTCGTAGTCGTCAGACTCTAGTTCCCTCCGCCGTCCGACCCTCGCGACTCCTCACTCTCTGTTTTCAGTAATATTTCTGATTTCGTTCTTCTTCTTCAAATTTTTCTGTTCTTCTTCTTTCTTCTTCATTTTTTTTTTCGGAGTTACTGTTCGTTCACTTCTTCGTTTCTGTTCTTTTTGGTTACACTTTAACAGTCATCTGTAAAGTGGTAACTTTTTTTAAAAATTATAAAGCTAAGAAAGGGAACTTTACTACAGAGTTTGTGGAGCCGCAGTATAGCCGTGTTGAGAAGTGGTCCCCGTTATACAACACTCAATATGCACTAATCGCTGAGCTTCTAAGTACAAAATGGCGGATGGACCATTTGGTTGTGTCCGGCTAAAAGACTAGAGACACACAGGTCACCGGTAAGTGGTTGATTTAGATCTTACATTCTTACTTATATTATTTGACTTACTTCTAGTCCTAACCTTTCAATTTATTTTATTAGAGGTTTAATGGTGCGGTCACTTTTGGTAGTTAATACCAACCTTGCAAAAGTTTGCCATGAAAGTGTTAAGCCTAACTTGTAGCTCTCTGGATGTGAGCGAAATTGAGTGTGTTTGACACTCGTAATTAAAAATTTATATCCTATTTTTCATATTAATATTATTATCAAATATCAACTAGTTAAATATCCATACTTATCACATATTCTTTTTCCAAAAGAGGAATAGCTTACACATCGCGTCTCCAATGATCTAGTGTACATTAATACACTAGAACCTTGAAACGCGTTATGATTGCTCGTGATCTTATTGATCAATTCGCTTGGATAAACATAGAGTGTTCCAACGAATGGTTAGTTTGTATGCCCCGCCCCAAGATCAAGATATGAACTAGTATAGGCGCTGAATGATTTACTTTGGGGTAGTGTTTGCTTACTGCAATTGGAGCGTAGAGAGTATCTATCATCCTTAGGGACGTTCTTCAGATCACAGTACTTGACAAGGGCAAAGGAGTGAGAAAGTACATCTTAAGTTCATCTTCAAGTAGGACTCGGACCTAATTGATGAAGAATACGAGGAGACGAAGAATGAAGAGCAATATAATGATTAGAAGATTTGAATCTTCACGAGGTGGATAATTTTTGAAGAAGAATAGACGTTTTAAAGTTTTTGGTTTTATGTAATTTTGAATTGTTTTGTCATTAAAAAGTTTTAGACATTCTATTGGTTTTTGAATTGAATATTTGCTAATAATGTGTTTATTGCTATTACGATTTGGATAAATATGCAATTAAATAGTTTTTTTTTGTATTAATTGGCGCCTTTATTCAAAAAGGCAAGCGCCTCGCCGCTCGCCTCGCCGCGTGGCGAGGCAGGCCCTTGTCGCCTTTTGTCGCCTCTCGCTGTCCACAACACTGGACATACCCTTGATGTAGTATCCATTAAATGTGGAGTCTGCACAAACTATCCGTAAATAATCTTGGGCTTGTTAAGTCCCACACTGTGGGATGAGGGAATTATGGACTCCTTGTATGGATTTGAGTCATCCTCCCCTCATAAGCTAAATTTTGGGGTAGAGTTAGGCCCAAAATTTATTTCTTTACATGATATAAGAATCACACTCATCCCAATTAATGATTTACCGATGTTGGGCCCCCATATTAAATAGCTCACATACAAGATGTTCGATCTTGGGTGTGACGCTGTGTATTAAGTCCCGTGTCGGTGCAACGAGGGAATTATGGACTCCTCATACGGACTTGAGCAATTCCACCTTCATAAGCTAGCTAGTGGTTTGAGTTGGGCCTAAAATTCATTTCTTTACACTAGCAAACTTGACATATTAAATGCACCCATAAAGCATAATAGACATCTAATTCATTGAAAATCCCATCCAATAAAACAGAAGAAATATAGATCTCCAAAACAAATGAAAAATTAGCAAACTAGATGGTCCCAAAACATACAAGGTGTTGTCGTTTCCATTAGGGACAGCCAGAAAAGTTGGAACAGCTCAAATTATTTTAACGAACATTGCACAAGTTAGATAAAAGAGTTACCAGCTTGAACCTTATGCATGCTTCTCAAAACTCACTTCCAGCATCTGCCATTGGAGATAGAGACAGCAAGTGTTCTGTAGTAGTAGGTGGTGATACGAGCAGCATAGCTCCAAGAACAATCTCACTAGGAGGAATATATTTGTTCCTTGTATAAATTAGAATATTTTCGTCATCGGCAGAGAGATTTTCAAGCCTGGCTCCTGTAGATTAGTATGAAGTTGCCCCTGTCCCCTGGAGTCTTTCAACAGGTGACAACGTGTTTTCTACTCTCTGATCATTCTTCTTGGGACACTCTCAAGATTTTAGAGAGGATTTTGTCTGCTTCTCCTAACAAAAGGTGAACGTTAGTGTACATAAAACAATAAGGTATTAATACAATAGATCTTTTTACTTTGTGGTAAAGCTTTTATTATTTGTATGGTTAAAGTATAGTAAAGAATGTCTTTTCTACTCTCTGATCATTCTTCTTGGGACACTCTCAAAATTTCAGAGAGGATTTTGTCTGCTTCTCCTAACAAAAGGTGAACGTTAGTGTACATAAAACAATAAGGTATTAATACAATAGATCTTTATACTTTGTGGTAAAGCTTTTATTATTTGCATGGTTAAAGTATAGTTGGACTGATCAGTTCATATCTTTATCGAAAAACCAAGTTACCTGTAATTTGTCGATGTCAATTCATTGTGCAAAGGGAAGTAAGTTTTTGAAGCTTATGGGAGACGCTATAATTAATGATCTATGAGCAAGAAAGAAACCCAATATTTTGTCTGTAAGAGTATTATACAGTGATTGATTCCCTATTTGTGTATAGAATATTTTGGCATAAAATTACACCTCCGCCAACACTACTTCCTTTTTTGGAAAAATAATTAACTTTGTAGATTAAGTATTCTATTTCAAACAAAACTAAGAATACGAAGGTAATTGGTCTCCTTATATTGACTTGGATAATCCTCACCCTATGAGCTGGACTTTAGGGTTGTGCTAGGCCCAGAACCTATTCTTTAACAAACCCAAAAGTAGCCTTTTTCGGTTGATTGATCCTTCGGAGCCTAATATGCTTATCCAGTCCCATGAATCAATCCTATTGTGTCATTTTTCAGCTAATATCATTTACACTGCTCTGCCACCGTGTAAAAGAGTGACGGAGATTTTAACGTTCTCATTTCTTCCCGTGTCCTATTTTCCTTTTCTAAGTAGTAATATATTTTACTCTCTTTGCTCCTTTCTACTGTTATTGTATTTCCCAGTGTTTTCGGAAGCGAGAAGCGGAAAAAAGCGACGAGGGCTTGCTTCACAGAAGCGTGAAGCGAAACGCGCACTTTTTTTTAAAAAAGCGACAATTTAGTTAAAAACTTAAAATATTAACTAACTAAATAGAGTAAGATAGTCTAGATTAAAGAAATTACAGGCACAATACTCATAAGTCATAACATATAAAGCACAAACAAAAACATAATTACAAATCACAAAGATTCACACTTCCTATTCTTCCAGGGCGCTAAGACTGATCTGCAAAATACTTTAAAAAAAAAAGAAAAAGATTTGAAAAAAAAAAAACATAGGATGCAGCATCATGTAATTAGAACAGAGCAGGGCAACAAGATGAAGAAAGAAGAAAGAAGACAAAAAACTGAGTAGATCGAAACTCCGCGACTATGAAAGATGAAGCACAGGCGAATTGTATATTCAGAGAAAGAAATCATGAGATGACTAATAACTTAGCTAAAAAAGAGAGAACACAAAGTTACCTGCAGTCGCAGTCAGATTGAAGAGAGAGCAGCCTCAGTCAGATCGTCAGGGTAGAGAAAGAAGGAAAAAAGTATTGTGAAGAAGAGTCGCGGAGAGAGAGAGAAGTGTCGTGAAAGAAGAGTCGTGAGGAGAATAGGTTTATTATGCAGATTATTTTTTTTCAAAAAAACCTCTTTTTTTTTTAAAAACCCTAATGGTGAAAAAAGTCGCGCTTTATTGCGCTTTTGCCTTAGGGTCGCTTCTCGCTTCTTCATCTGAAGCGAGATCTTTTTTTCAGATCGCCTCGCCCTCACGATAAGCGCACAAGGTCGCCCTCTGCTTGAAGCGCGCTTTTCACAACACTGGTATTTCCTAGCCTTCTAAGAAGTTTTATGGTAGTGAATACATTTTTTCGGTTTCTACAATGCTTGTTGCTTTTATTAAAACTACTTCGTATTACTTAAAAATCAATCAAGTAATATAAAGGTTTTGAAGAGTTATAATAGGTAAAGTGGCAGATCAAGGGTTTTCTCTAAAGGACCAAAACATAAAAATGTAGTGCTTGAGATTTAAACTTGAAACCTTATGGTGAATTTTGCACTGTCTCAACCACTTAATCAATCTCTAATCTCATGTTAAGAGGTTCAAAATCTCTCTCTCCTCTCCTCTATAATATAATATAAATATATATTATATATATAATTTGAAAATAACCTTATATCCTGTGTAATTTTTTGCTGAGGGAGTTTGGGTGAACCCCCACGCTACCCTCTAGATTTATGTTGCTACTTGGGGCATTCATGAAACTCAATACTAAATTATTCTGACTCTTAATTGCTCCTGGATTATGTATTAATGGCTCTCTAGTTTCTCTTTAGTGTAAATATTATTGACTAATCGTTATAACTTAAAAGGAGATCGAAGTTTGGTTGACTTAGTTTTCAAACTTTTTGTGGCTGAACATGACTTATACTAAAGCTAATATACCTATTTCTTTAATAATCAGACTCCCATCTCTGAATATGGAAGATGCAATGGCAGAAGCATTTTAGAGAACAATTTAACGACATACCCTTGATGTAGTATCCATGTAATGTGGAATCCATGCAAACAAATGGTAAATAATGGATATTGGGCTTTTTAAGTCCCACATCATGGGATGAGGAATTATGGACTCCTTATATGGACTTTGGGCAATCATCCTCTCATAAGCTAACTTTTGGGGTAGAGTTAGGCCCAAGATTGATTTCTTTACATGGTATCAGTGTAAAACTCATCCCAATTTATGATTTGCTGATGTTGGGCCCCATATCAAATAATCCATAGACTAGATGCCTAGTCTTGGGCGTGAGGCGGGGTGTTAAGTTCCACATAAGTGCGATAAGGAAATTATGAATTCCTTATATGGACTAGAGCAATCCTTTCCTCACAAGCTAGCCCGTGGGGTTGATTTAGGCCTAGAATTTATTTGTATACACTAACAAACTTGTAGGCAAGCACACTGTGACCGCCACCGGCATCGGAATTGACATATTAAATGCACATACTAATTTATTGAAATCACATCCAATAAAAACAACAGAATTATAAATCTCCAAATATAAATGCACTACTGGCAAACTATATGGTCTCAAAACACACAAGTTGTTGAGCGTTGCCGCTAGGGACACCTAGTAAAGTTTGGAACACCTCAAATTGTTTTAATAAACATTGTACTTCCTAGATAGTAAGAGTTGGCACACATACCAGCTTGAACCTTGTGCATGCAGCTCAAAATTCACTTACAAATTGGAATTGGAATTTCCTACAGGAACATTCACTGAGCAAGAGGCATCATTATCTTCTGCCAATGGAGATAGAGATGTCAAGTGTTCTGTAGCAGTAGGTGGCAGCATAGCTCCAAGACCAATCTCATTAGGAGGAAAGTGTTTGTTCCTTGCATATATTAGAATATTTTCATCGTCTGCAGAGATATTTTCAAAGTCTGGCTCCTGTAGAATGTTATGAAGTTGCCTCTGGAGTCTTTCAATAGGTGACAAAATGCATTTTCTACGCTCTGATCTTTTTCTTCTTGGGACACTGTCAGGATTCCATTGAGGACCTTTGTATGCTTCTCCAAACAAAAGGATTCGTTAGTGCACATAAAACAATAAGGTATTACTATAATAGATCTTTTTACTTTGGGGTAAAGCTTTAATTATTTGTATGGTTAAAGTATAGTTGGACTGATCAGTTCATTATCTTTACTGAAAATCCAAAATACCTGTAATTTGTCGATGTCAGTTCATTGTGTAAAGGAAAGTAAGTTTTTGAAGCTTAGGGGAGATACTATATTAGTGATCTATGAACAAGAAAGAAACCCAACATTTTGCCTATAGAGTATTATATAGTGATTGATTCCCTGCGGCTTTTTTAAGTAAAACCCTGAATATGATTTGACAATCACATGGCAATAATCGGTAAACAAAAAGAATTTCCAGCGTAAAAATAAATCCGAGAGTCGTGAATCCTGATACATGCTTACCAAGTTGTCTTAGAGCTCTTCTTTGTGGGGGTGAGTAAATTTATCCATTTTGAATCAATAGAATAGGAGAAGTTCTTAATTGGAAGCTACAATAATATTGGGTGAACTGTTTCTTCCTTTTCTTTTGAATCAGAAGACTATGCAGTTAAGACTATGCACTGCAGGATTACTTTTCGGGAAGGTGCATCCACAATGATTTGGTTGACTAATTTCATCTATCTCATATTTTTCTTTGAGATTAAGAGTTTTGCGCTTACTATCATGCAAAGCAGAGGAAAGAAATAGGAAGACACTAGATCTCCACTTCTTATGACCCTTGTGCTTAAGAAAGGATTTGATTCAGAACGTGCATCAAATTTGCTGCGACAAGTCAAGTGCTCTATATATGAGTGAAATTATTTTACCATTTGTTTCTTCCATCTGCATGCAGTTTTCTGAGGATGATCCTGCTAAACATAAGCTTGATATGTTATTCATTTCCTCTTCAAGACAAGCTGAAGAGCCATCCTGTCCAGAAACCTCTATTCCAACTTCTAACTTTTTTCCTTCACGAGCCGGCTTCATGTCATAAGGGAGCTGATAGTTCTCTATTTCTATGTTTCCATGTCTGGGAATATAGCCATCTAGTGTCCTTCTCCCCCGCCATCTTGATCCACATGCATTGCAGAGCACTGGTTTTTCAGGTGACCCATTTCTCCAAAGAATGGTTTCTGTTTGAGTTCACAATTAATTAGTGTTTGAACAGGGACAAAATAATAAAACATTCTTACAGGCAGAGACTATCTCAGAAATTAAAGCACAGCGATCACTGACAATTAAGATTTCTTTTAAAAAGGATAGAATGCATTTCACCAGAACAGAAGCGTCCCGAAACTAGAGTACGTATAGGGGGAATTTCTTCGGGCAAACAAAAGGAAATATCTCTGTGGAACATGCATAGACTTTTAGAATGTGTCTACAGTTTTTGTACTCACATTTTCATCACCGTGTTAAGGAACCATACAAAGTAGTTGAACTTTGAGCTTTATGGTGGAAAAATTGAAAAGGATTTGCTTGATACTTCAAGGTACCTAGCAGAACAGTTACCCTCTTGGCAGACTGCATTTATTTGCACGATATTTTAAGGAGGAAAGTTACCATCTAATCCCACAGTGATTAACTGTACAATATTCAACAGTGACTATATCTTTGTGTAGTGCTCAACGGTAAAATAATCCCGCACCCACTGGCGGACCACCCACCATTCTCCGGTGTGTATTACCATTTGATGGTTTACTTGAGGGTCTATCAAAAACTGACTTTCTACTCCATAAAAGTAGGGTAAGATCTTTGTATATCCTAACCTACCTACCTAGGTGTCAAAACAGGCGTGAATCTAAAGAATGGATCCTTCATGCTCTAAATTTTAAAGATTCAAGGATACGGATCCAAGTATTGATACAGGTGGAGGGATTCGGCTAATAATAGTTCAAATATCTAAAGGAGTTATAAAACCTTAATTATGAGATATTATGTAGATCAGGAGAAAAAATTAATCAAGAGGAGAACTTACGCTTGATGCCACAATGGAAACATGGCCCCGTTTTACCCATAAAATCTGGTTCTGAATGATTCCAGTTCGAATCAGGTTGAATGTGCAGCTGCTAACCTAATTTTTTTTGCTCTCAAAATCTAAAATGACGGAGTGAGGCGACAGATCACAAGATATAAACAGATAAAAATAGGTAGACTACAACTTGTCATTTCCATAGATACAAATGAATCATGATAGAGTTGTCATTTACTTTGATCTATTGTGAACTATTTATTTTTTTTGAGAAGGAATCTATTCTGAACTATTTTGTATCCCCTTATGACAGCTCAGCAACTTTGATTACTGTAATTTCTCAACTAGTATTTGATTCTCTATCAAAAGATAAAGGGGAGGGGGATTTAGGGGGGTGGGGGTGAAAGATGGATTTGGAGAATCCTCATTATGCTATGCCTTTAGTCTAGTGGTCAATCTTGTTAAGCAATGAATCTGAAGGCAAGGGAGTGTTAAATAGTTTCAAGAAGAAAATTTGAATATAAGAGTGAGCAAATAAACGAGTTTCCAAATAACAACGATTTAATGCAGTAATGCAATTGTGGAATCAGATTTAGATTTGAAAAATCCAAGGTCCTCAGATTACACTACTGAGAGCAGATCCAGCAAAAGAATGACTACATTCAATTTCTTTGCATCTGTTTTCTTACCAATTTTTACATCTGTTTCCCCTTGCACTAGAACTCCAGGAGATAGATTTATCATTACTTACCGATTTGATGCCATAAAGTTTGAGAAGTATGGATGCAGAAATAGCAGCAGCATTTCAATGCCTTTAAGATAAGATAGGCATGTAAATAGTATTATCTCTTTGCAAGAGTCCTTCTGTGCCTTCTGCAAGCAGTGCTACTGGATGTTCATTGTCGCAAGAGATATTGCCTCAACATCTTGTATTACCTGCACAAAGCGATTATTCATGAAAAACAGAGAATTTTCCTTCATGCCCAATCTAGAGGAAACACTGAACTGAATAACAACACTTAGAAACTAGCTATGATGCACACGGAACAGATGCTCCTGAAAACCAACATCATACTCTAGTAAGATGAGATGTCAACTGTTAGCAAGCGAACAGTTGGTCTACTTGTGTCATTAGAACCATAGGAAGCAAATCAATCAAATGTACTTCTGGATGAACTTGCAAACAGTCCTTTGTGGGGAAATATGAAGACACCCTGTCGCTTCCTGTGAGAGCCTACTTAACACAAATGCACCACAATTTCTTGAGACTCATAATATGTTAGCAGTATATAGAAAGTGAGAAGACCTGGGGCGGTATTCTTGGTCTTTTGTGATCTTGTTATGTTCTCGATTATTTTTGTATACCATTATACTAAAACCATATTGCACGTCAATGTATGAGAAATATGGACGGAGTGTTTAATTGGTCAAAAGATATATTTAAGCCAGTACTAGTTTATGCAACCAGAGTTTTTATTAAAATGGAAAAGGCCTTCTACCTCAAAGTGGCAGATCTGGGCTGATAGACTTTGAGCTTCAAGTTCTTTTGATAAAAGTTACAAAACCAGAAAGTTCTTGCTAGACTTGGATTATTACATTTGGTATTAGAATGGAAAAAGTAAGTCCAGAATTAGCAACTAGGATTATTACATTTGGCATTAGAATGGAAAAAGTTAGTCCAGAAGTACAGAGACTAAGTGATAGCTGATCTGAAGGCAAGACACTGTAAATCAATCCCCCCCTACCTCTCGACACCTATGCGCATCCATTACAATGACTGCATCAATAGGCATATAAACAATTGTTTTCTTTAGAACAGAAAAGCTCCTTAGGCTGCACGGAATGAAGATTTCACAATGGAAAACATGTATCAAATTACTGGCAGAAAGAATTGAATTACAACAGAATTGTTTTGCTTAAGAATTACTTAAATTGCTCTTTAATCTACAATCATGTTATTGTTTAATGTAGTTTTACTATGTGAGCCAAATGTACTAGTAAAAGACATTATACATGGAGTTTTCACACTTTCTCGAATGAAACTCACTTCCTTCTCTTCGTCTTGTTTCACTTTTTCAAGTAAGCACCATACTTGTGTAGCTAAGACGAATTCAAAATTATTTTTTCATCTTTTGCGAATGCATTGCTGGTATATGGAACTGACCTACCACTAAAATATAGCAGATGAAATAGAGATAGACAATATGAACATGAGGCATCACATTGGCAAGGCCAGTAAATCAGCAACGGGAGAAGGCCATGTATCGATGGAATATATGACATAGATGCTGGGAGTTAACACATAGCATGATAATGCCATTACAGAAGAGGAAATCCCAATTTAGCATGATGATGCCATTTCAGAAGAGGAAAACCCAAAAAAAAAATGCAGCTAATGTCCATGCATTGACAATTTCAAACATCTGAACCTAAGACTAAATATAATTAAACTTCCTAAAGAAAGTAAAATAATCCTATTTATATGTAAGTTCAATGTGCAGGATATTGACAATAATTGAGGTATGTACCAAGTCCAGAGATAAAAGGAGTTCAAAATCTGACCTACAATTTTCAAGCAAAGTGGGAATTTAACCCTCTCGAGAGAATGTCGCTCATCGGAGTTCAAAATCTGACATTCCACATTCACAATGTCATGAGAAACCTAAATGAGGGGGAAACAGTTTGTTGCAACCAAGTTTCCTGCTTGCTTGATGCATTCTACCTCATGCAGGGGAAAAGTTGGTATGATTATTTTAAGATGATAAGTACTTTATTGTGGCATGTGACAAAATGCGGTTTTCCCACTATTTGGAAGAAGGCCGTCCTTGGCCATTTCAGTGAGTGCATTGAATACTGCATTCATGTTCCCTTCCTTGTAGTTCACCTCAACAATAACTTTTGCTAGCTCACCATCGGCAAGTTTACAGGTTTCCAATGTGCTTTGAATTACTTGATGTAATTCCTCGCTCATCCCTTCTTTAAAAAGTTCTTTCATGAGCACAATAATACTTACTGTATGAGGAATAAATCCAAGATTAGCCATTTCTCTGAAAAGATTCAAGGCTCTATGCAAATTCCCACCCCTGGAATGACCGTGTATAAGTAGGTTATAAGCTACTTCACTCGGCTTCTTGTGTTTTTGCAGCATCAACTCAAAAACTTGGTCAGCTTCATTCAACAGACCTTTCATGCAGAATCCTTTAATAAGATCTACCGCACTCTTCAATTCAAGATCCTTGCAACTTTCTATTAGCATGTCATAAGTGACACAATTTGGCACTGATTGCTCATACAACAACTTGAACAGAAGCCGCTTTGCTTCCCTAGTGCGAGCTTGTTTGTTAAGCCCATTGATTAGGACATTGTAAGTGACGACATCAGGAAAGCAACCCTTATAGATCATTTTGTTATGCAGGTGAAAAGCACCTTTAATATCCCCATTTGCACAGTATGCACCAATAAGTGTAGTATATGTAAACTTATCTGGTTGCAGACCTACTCTGAACATCTCTTGGAAAAGTTCGAAAGCTTCAATCAGTCTTCGCTGCTCACAAAGACCTTGAATTAGGGATGAATAAGTAATAACATCAGGTAAAACCCCTTTTTCAACCATCTGCTGCTTAACACAGAATGCTCTTTCCAACCCACAGTTTCTACAGAACCCAGATATTATTGTACTATAAGTTACAACATCTGGGACCAGCCTTCTCTGTTCCATCTCTTGAGTCACACGTAAAGCATCTTCCATCCTGCCCACTGCACAATGCCCATTAATTAACGCATTGTAAGTTACAATTGAAGGGGAAAAGCCTTTTGAAATCATTTCATTCAACAGCTTATAAGCCTCATTCATAAGACCCTGCTGAGAAAAACCAACAATCAATGTTGTGTAAGTTCTATCGTTGGGATATAATCCCCTAGCATGCAGTTGATCAAAGAATTCCATTGCGCGGTGCAAATTCCCAGTCTTGCACATGCTATTAATCAAAGAAGTATAAGTCACAACATCTGGAGACAGCCCATTCCTCAACATTTCCGAGTGCAAAACAAGTGCTTGGTGAAAGTTACCCTCTCTACAATAGCCATTTACCAGTGTGTTATAGGTTACTTCATCAGGCATTAATCCCTTTCCCCTCATCTCTTCCAAAATCTCACTTGTCTCTTTCATTCTTCCTTCTCGACACAACCCATTAATAATAGCATTATATGTGACCACACTTGGTTCCAAGCTCCTCACTTGCATTAGCTTCAACAATTCGACTGCCTCATCAACCTTACCTATCTTACAATAACCACCTATTATGGTGTTATAGGTTACAACGTTTCGCAAGCAGCCAGTTTTTTCCATTTCATTGAAAACAACCAAACTCTTTTGCAGATCCCCTTTTGCACAAAGGCCTCGGATCATAATGTTATAAGTATACACATTAGGTGAAACCCCAGATTGAACCATATCATCATAAAACTTTTGAGCTAATTCGAAAGACCCATTATATGAAACCCTGATCAACGCATCAAGAATGGAATTGTAGGACAAAACAGTGAGCATAAACCCATTAAACTTGGCTAATTCAAAGATATTCATAGCTCTGTCAATCATTTTCAAATGAGAGTAGGATTTTACCATCAAATCGAACACAGCAGAGCTGGACTTGCAAGAATAGTAAGTGTCCCTGAGACATGAAAAGACCAATTCACCCTTGTTATCGCCGAATTTCAAAGCAACATCCTCTGCAAGGGATTGGGCAGTCTTGTAAAGCTTGAAACGAGTGAGGATATGAATGGAAATACACTTGCATTGAAGATTGAAGAATTGGCGGTTGCATGCCCAGTTGATGAATCTTAGAACAAGGGGTTTATCGAATCGGCATTGGAAAAGCACGGAAGAAGCATATTGAGGGGTGAATTGGGAAGAAATGGAGTCCAAGGAAATTGGGTCGTATCCTTTAAGAATGGATACAGCCCTGTCGACAAAAAGGGTGGTGGAGGAAGGAGATGGTGAGTCTAGGGTTTTGCATTGGACTTGCCGAGTTGAACTATGGAGGGCTCTCCGGTAGGGTTTAACAAGTAGCATGTCGGAAAAAGCTACAACCGGAGTTACGGCGACTGTGATATCATGTAATACCAGTTACAAAAAAAATGCCCTGCTAATTAAGGAATTCACCATATCACTAAACCTAAAATTAGATAAGACAAATAGACTATCTAGTATAAGCTAATTACTTCATAATTTATTTTATTTATTTTTGAACTAGTAGCAGATATGTGGAAAGTTATTTTTAAAAAATTAGTATATGTCAATATATTATTATCAATCTTCCAAAAATTTAGAATCAAAAAACTACTGTGAGCCTGTTTGGCTCCTTACAAATTAGTCAAATTGATTAAAACTAGTTTTAACTTCTTTATTGTTTGGCATACTCAATACTTATTTTACGTTTTAAAAAAACTATTAAGCCCAAAGTTCAAAGTTGGGATAAAATGTGCTTTGTTTTTTACGGCTTATATTTGTTTTAAGTTGACCATATTTTTACCTTTTTACCTTAATTTTTTTATAATATCAATCTCCAAATTAGCCACAGAACCCCTACATATTTTTTCTTCCCTTTTTTCCTTTTGACGTGTAAAATAGACAAGTATATATTAACTAATGATAATGAATGGAAAATACCAATAAAAATCTTATGTTTCAAATGATCTATTCAATTATATATTAATTAAAATTAAATAAGTTGCACATATAACTTAAATAAAAATTTATATTCCTCTTATAAAGCATTGTGATAAGTAAAGAAATATGTGAATGCATAGACAATTATTATATTACATCATGAATGAATCTAAAATCAAATCTTAACTCGTTCTTTGATCTATTCCAAATTATATATCTTTTTAAAAATCTATATAAGTTTTTATTCCTCTTATAAATAATTTGTTCGATGAAAAGAATAATGTGACTGATAGCAAAATAATAAATTATTTAAGTGCTGGTAAAATATAAAGTAATTAACTTTTATTATGTTAACAGCTTTTAAGGGTATTTTCAGACATGTTTGTTAAAAGTTGTTTATATTTCAGCACTTCTTTAGCCAACACATCAACTATCTTTTTAAACTTCAGCCTTTTTATCAACGCATAATACTATTTAAAATAATTTCATCACTTTCAAAATACTTTTTTAAAGCTGCTTTTTAAGTCCATCCAAACAGCCGTATTCTCATTCCTCCTTGATTGTTGATTTTGTTTTTGGTATTATCAGTTTCTCCTATCTTAGTTATATGGTAACATGACTTACAAACATTTATAAGATAACTTTTATTTGGTGAAGTTTGATTAAAAGTAATAACATTAACATCATGTATATGTTTGTCGATATGTATGAAATTTTTTATTATACTTTAGAATTTAATGATAATTACAAAAATAAGTATGATTTTTGTAAAATGGTCTGACCCCGGCAGCCACCTTAGCTCAAATACTTGTGGGTTGGATCGATCATTTTCCAGCCCACACCAAAAATAGACTACCTCAGCCTGACCCATAAAATATATAAGCCTATATGAGTTAGTTCGGATGGAATGGGCTAGCCTATGCTGTCGAGGAAGATAACAAGAGTCCTCTTGTTAACACGGGGACCAAATTTATGATATGCTACCTATTACGTCTGATGCATTCACTATTGATTTTATTTATGATGGTAACTTAATATACTAATATATATATCTTTTCTTGGGAAAAAAATTGTCATTGAGGATTAATTACAGCTAACACTTTGTTTGGATGGTATTGTTTTATAATGTATTGTGTTGTATTATTTTAATCAAGTTATTTGATAATGAATAAAAACAATGAGAAGAAAAGTATTAAGGTAACGATGTCAAATTGGTTCTTCCAATGAATTTAAACAGTACGAGATACAATAGAATTTAAGTAATTATAACCAAACAAACATTGTATTTAAAACTAACAACCATCCAAACAAGGTAAAGTAAACAACTGTCATTTGATCAAACAATATTCTAATTTATCAAATAAAAGTGATCTGTTCGTTTTCATCACCGTGCTGTTTAAGATCACACAAAGATTTCTACAAATTGCACCATTTTGAATTTGAAGTAGACATTATGATAGGTAAGAAAAATGTTTGATCCTTGAAGGAAAAAAAGAAAATAACATGTACTTTACCCAGGTTTTAAGCCAGCAATCAACACTTGTACAAACATAAAAGTCCCAAACTCCCAATGCTAATTAGCTGGTCAAACATCATGTCAATATTGCTCATTCCCATTGATTGTGGAATGTGTATTACTTGAGACAGCATTATTTCACTCATTTGGTTTCCAAATAGGAAGGCAGAAGTACCTTTATCTGCTAGGAAAGAGGATACAAATCAACTCCAAGGCAATTTTTAGCCTGGACTCAAATTTGAACAATAAATATAAATCAATCAGTTCCAGCATTGAATCAACGAATCAACTAAGGCCCTATAATCTATACTGACACCACAATCCCAATTTAAAGTGTCAAACTAGTAACTACATCTTGTTAATCCCTGTTGGCAGGAGTTGCAACCAGGACCATTCCCCTTGGTAACAAAAAACTGCAAGTCCAATCAACCATGTCTTTACCCCGCACAGCATCAGAAATCTTTACACAACATGGTGTGGAAGTAAAAGCAATCAAATATGTGCTGAGAGTGAAATCTGCTTCACACTACTGCCAGCCGATTGGGGTAACAAAGGTAGGAAAGAAAAATACATGAGATGAACATCACGTATGGATGGGAAGTGATTCAGAGCAGGCAGGAATTTTGACGTTTCAGCGCAACGTGGCTGATATCTGTAACGTTCAAATGCTTGAAGATTATCTCAGCCACAAAGTCTAGACTCTGGTATTTCGGGCACTCTTGAAAGCGGTCCAAATGTTACTGCGCCTTTGCAAGTCCTCGGGTGGAAGGACCATGCAACAATTTCACAAAACCAAGAAAACTTAGCTTTCCATCTGTATGCCTTATCCAGTCATTAAGGACAGCATGAACTGGAATTGAAGGACCCAGTCCAAGCTCCTGAAAGCGAGATTTGATAATAATATTAGGCATTAAACGTATAATGGAACATACAATACCCTGTGTTCTCAAATAGTCCAACTGACCGAGACAACAACACTAACATGAGAGCATAACATGGCATTAGTAACAAACAAATAGAAACTTACAGAGGATTAAAGATTACTAGGGGAAGTGGAGGTGGGGGGTGGCTTAGAAATGGGTGTAATTAGTAACAAACAAATAGAAACTTACAGATGCAAGTTCTTCTATAACAATAGCCCTATTGCCATCCTTATCGAAGATTTCATATGCACACCTAGCATGTTGCTCCCAGCGCTCAAGAGCCTCCAGCTGATGAACACTTAAGGCAGCTGCACAGAATTCTTCAAAATCCATCTTTCGATATTGTAGTGCATTTAGCTGTCAAAGACAACATCGCAAACCACTTCTCATAATCTAGAACCACAGAAGAAGCAGGGAAACACACAAATGGTGGTTATGTCAATACCGAGGCAAGAAAATCTGGAATCCGTGACTCCTTCATAGCATCTGTTCCATATTTCATTAGTGCCTATACGGAACCATAAAAAAACAAGGAGATAAGACCTTTTTAGAAAAAGGAGTAAGAAGATAAGACCAAAAGGCTTGAGTAAACAACACAGAATAGCTAAGATGAGAGAGTCAAGATACTAACTGATCTTATATTTTCTAGCTTTATGTTGCCATTTTTGTCTGGCTCCAGTAATGCAAATTGCTCTTTAAGATAGAACAGTTCATCTGCGGTCAAAGTTTTCGACAACGCCTATCAAAGGGAAAAGTATTAGGTGCAATTTACAAAGTCAAATGCTACCAAGCCTATAAGCATCAGAGCTGCTAGATGCCGAATAATCATATCAAACTTATAAAAGATCAGCAGAACTTCAAAAAGAACAGCATTAACATTAACAAGAGAACATTCCTAACTATTTATAAACAGATGCAACAAAAAAATTCAAATTTCATCCATTTAATCATGGATTTTCTCTGATGAGCCACAAGAAATATTTATAGAAAACCTTTCAAAAGTTCATTACCTACAGAGCAAAAGAATCAGTGATAATACCAATTTTAACTAAGATTTCACAGATGATGAGTCTTGTGACCCTGATGTGATCAGCAAAAGTTAATGCAATATATGAACTATGATGGGGGATCACCACGTTTTATTATCTATCTTTAGTACGACACCTAATTACTTACCGAAAAAGTATACAGAAACCTTCAAAAAAAACAAAAGGCAAACGCAACTTAAAAATCTTATTAACTACTTCAGACCTAAAACCAAAAGATATAGGTGACCGTAAGTAGTTCGGCTATCAGGGTAGAGACAGATATATTAGGTAATATTGATAGTTCCAACTAAAAAATACACACACACTCAAAAGCAGTCTTACACAAAAAAGGATGACTGCATATATGCTTTCATTTGACGAAATATGAGAATACTAAGTGGTTGTTTTTCACCAACGACAAAAGGCAAAGATAACTTAAGAACCTTATAAAAAATTTCAAACCTAAAACCAAAAGATATAGCACTATCAAGGGCAAGATATATATATCAGGTTATATCAATAGTTCCAGCTAAATAATATACACACCCTTAAAGCAGCCTTACGCAAAGAGGATGACCGCATATATGCCTTCAGAGGGAACAAATATCAAATTATCACAAAGTGGTGTAGCTGTGTCACCTCTATGTATTACTCATCAAATGACTGAACAAGGGTCTGAGAAAAGCATAAGAAAAGATCCAGAAATTCAGATGAAAAACAACTACATATGCTGGCAATTCACTCATTCTTTTTCTAGGACTCTTTATCATGGCGCTTGACAAACATAGCCTCTGATTTACGAGCCAGGGTGCTTCATCATAAGTTGGATCAGCCTTTAAAACAGCCCTGAAGATTCCAGACTCTGTTCGAGCCCAAAATGGACGACTACCACATAGACTATATATAATAATTACACCTTACTCCCCCACTCAGCCTCTATACATACATGATCTGTGCCAGAACTTCCGGTGCTCACGTTATGCCACTTCCAACAATGTCCTAAGCGTTTCCTGCAATATATACATCATATTTATATTAAATGTTTAATGGAGAAGACAAATATAAGAATTCATAGAACCGGCATGCGTAAAAACTAACCTGGTCTAACAAAATCTGATAAGCCAAAATCGATGGCTTTTAACGGGAGATTCATCTTGCGTTTCGACAATAAACAAAATTATGAACAAGAAATAAAAAAGGAAGAGTACTTTGCAAAATCAACGAAAAAAAAAGGAGATATGATACATAAAAAAAATTCATGTCCTTGTTAGTTAATCACCATGATAATTATCATATAAAGGTTTTTTGAGGATGGATGTGCACAGCAGCTACGCTACAAGCAAGGAAAGATATTAAAACAGTTCCACTTTGTATTCAGAGGATCTTCAGAGTCGATCAAAGTAATAAGATAAAGGCACTCTTTGGTATCATTAGCATACCACACATGTTACAGAAAAGCTCAACAATGAAGTGCTTCTCTGTTTTCTTTTTTAAATAAAAAGTAACCAACATTCTAATTTGCAATCCCAGTTTGAGGAATATGTTTACCTCGGGTTTAAGATCACGGTGCACAACACCCTGGAGATGGCAGAATGCAACAACATTTAATATTTGTACCATGACATCCTTCGCATCCTCTTCTGAGTACTTCCCACCCCTACAAAAAGAAATGAGAAGAAAATTAAATATTATCCCCAAATAGAAATAGCTTTAAAAAAACAAATCAATGAATTAGAAGTAAAATTCCCTAAACAAACAAAGACATACCGTGCAAGTATTCTATCAAGGAGCTCTCCTCCTTGGCATAACCTGAACAACAATTTTCCAGAATTTCCTTAGCTTTATATTCAGAAAAGGACATGCTCGGTATTCAAAAGAAATTCTTCTAAAGCCTGATGCTATAAGGTTTAGCATTATGCACTTTCTTTGAGTAACTAATTGTGTCTTAGTACCCAAACTTTCTTCCATGTTGTGCAAACATGAATTATCACCAGCCCAAGGGGGTACTTTCTTCTCTGATGTGCGCTATATTACTTTGTCCTATTCCTTAAGGAGTGTCACTAAGACAGACAGGAAAAGCCTTACAAGAAATGGATTAGACTCACTAATGTGGTTTAGATTCTTACTCCATCACAATGTAGACATTATCCCGATCTTCAAATGCATCATAGAATTGTATGAGATTGTTATGTCCTGTTAACGCGCGCAAAATTTTAACTTCCCGTCTGACATCCTCAATGGAAATAGCTGTTGTCATCTGAAAGACAACAAACTTGGGAGTATGAGTCTGATGTTAAGAGGGTGAGATTGAAGCGAAGAATTGCATCTGACCAAAAAGAATTGTTAAAATGATTTCTGACAAACTTAAACCCCCAAAAGTGAATTCAGTTTACTGCATACAAATATAATGGGTCAAAAGTCAGCAGTAGCAATAAGATCTCCATATGAAGGCAACAAAATATGACATGGTCTAATTAGGTCAAGTAGCAAAATTTCACTAAACCTATCTACTATTGAAACCTTTTCTTTTTTCTTAAGTAATCTGCTACAGAATAGCAACCAAATAGTTATTTCCTTATTTTCATGAATTCATGTAGAGTTTTTTAGTTTACTCCTAGAATTGTTGATTATGAACAGAGTGAAGCATAATAGTGTGATTGAGTCTCTCATTTCCTTTCCCTAGTGATGATACTGAAACCTTTTCAAGAGGAGCTCTTGGCGTAAAAAGATAATCCTATGCATTTTTTCTCTTTAATAAGTTCCAAAGCTCCCCAGTTTTTAATGCAGTGACTTCAACAGTCTCATGGGAAAAGTCAGTCCTTAAAGTTCTGAGGGAGATATGAATGACTTAAATTGCATAGATGATTTTGTGAACAAAAAGTAAAAATCTTTAGGACTCAGGCAGGGACACAAGACACGGTGAGTTTGCTACCATTCATGTCTTCATCCAAAGCAAAAGGACAAGAGCTTGCAATTCTATAGTGCTCAAAACCCACCAACTCTATATTAAATAGTAAAAAACACTATACTTTTTTTTCAAATATTTCATGGACCCCAATAAATTCCAATTGGAATTCCTAACTAAAGCTACTAGTGCAACAAACAAGACCAGTACAGCTCTTCAGAGCAACTTCCTAGAAAAGGATAGCTAATGCCCCATAAAAAGGGGGGGTTGATTAATAAAATAAAAGTAAAAGTAGCTTAAGAATCTGGAACTTTGATTTTGAATCACCAAATTTACAAGTGAAAAGCCCTAGAATTTCACGATGAGAGAACAAGTAAAAATTACAATACCTCTGGGGGGGGGCGGTGGGAGAATTAACAGAGTAAAGATGATCTAATGTGGGTTCATGACATAAAGAGAACAATCTACAACCCCCAACAAACGTAATCAGAAAATCGACTCCTAAACTACCAACTTTTCCCACCATGCACTTCAAGAATCAAACATTGTAAAGTAATTCAATATGCATATACACTTCAATGCATTAAGGACTAAACAGAGTGGAGAAGAAGAGACCTTGGCTTTTGGAATGACCTTAACAGCAACTTTCTGACCCTTAAGTTCACCTTTCTTGACAATAGCAGAACAAGTATACCCAAAATGGCCTCTACCCACTTCCTCCCCAATTTCATACTTACTCACAAATTGCTTAGAAAACCCAAAACTCTTATCCAAGTTAGCCCCCTCAGTTTCCTCTCCTTCCGGAATAGATGCAGCATTAGGCTTAACACTACCATCGCCGTCGCAAAGCAAGCTTTAAATATCTTCGCCTGGAAGGAGAGAAAGGTCGTTTAAAGTTAAAAACAACCCGACGAGTAGAATTCGCACTCTTAGAAGCAGAAGAATGACGGGCAGGTGATTTCTTGGAGAGAAAAAAGCGAGCAGGACTTGGAGAGTAAAATGGGAAAAAAGGTGATTTTTTAGCTTCATTTTCTTTCTGGGTTTCAGCGACGTTTGGTGTTTCCGGGGGTGGAAGAATTTCTTGTGGGGAATAAGGATTGGGTCTTGGTGGTTTTGAGGTACAAGCACCCATGGTGATTCTTACAACAAAAACCTTAGACAGAAAACATAGTTATAGGAATCAAGAACCAAGAACAATTGTGGTTAAAAGATTGAGAATTTCTGGTCCTGCCGGAGATTTGAAGGAAGATGGTCGGCAGCTATGTATAATGTAAGTGAAATAGAGGATTGATGTGTAGATAGTTTAGCTCCGTTTTAATGGATGGATGGATGGAGACTCAAGGAAGGAGAAGGTGTTTTATGTCTAAAGGGGCACGCCTCATCCACGTGATAATTTACTGCCCAATTAACTATCACCTAGCTAATTGGAACCAATCCCCTCACCAAAACTCGCCGTTCGAAATAAATATCTCACATTAGGTATTTCATTTTTAAAAAACTATATGCGTACTCACATCATATGGGCCTTCAATTTTTCGGAAACATAATTAAATTAAAAAAGATTTTCTTTTTTTACCAGTCTCATCATTAAAATTATAGTAATTCGATATAAATATATAATTTTATATTTTCTCAATTGTAATTCCTTTTTTATAAAGAAATTCATTTTTTACTTACTGGCAAGGAGGAAGTAAATGTTTCTTGGTAGTATATTGGAGTAGGTTGATTTGTAAGTGTCATTTTCTATATTTTTGAAAGGTTCAAAGTGTTGTAAAATGGGAAGAGTAGTCCTCCTTGCATAGAATAAGGCAATTAGATTGAGATACTGTATGGCAGTGACCACATTTTTGGAGTACAAAGTAGAATTTGTTCAACTTCTGTCTGCCTTTAGCCCTCATTATTTTTGGCCTGCCAGAATTAAATTGTTCATTTTTCTAAATTAACAACATATATTTTCAAAATTTTTAAAAGAAAAAGAGACTGCTTGATCGTTGTTACTCATTTTTTTTTTTATTGATTTGGATCTGCGTCAGTAGCTTATTAAAATATAAATACTGTAATGGTAATATGCGTTAAGCTTCTAGAATGCCTGTTTTGTTCTCTTCTTCTTCTTTTGACTGAATTGAATATATATATATATATAAAACTCAAAGTGATAAGCTGTATCAGTTTGTATTTTTACTCCAAACTTAAATATATAGATGAATAAAAGAGTACATATATAATGTTGTGGAAAAATAATAATCGAAAGCACATATATTTTTCGACTAACTATTGTATTTGTATATAAATCAACGAAATTATCAGAACATTATTTATTCTAGAGAGCTTTGAATAGAGTCTTCTTTAATATCGATTTCTTTTAGATAATTCAAGTTTTTTTAAATAGAATCATCTGTAACAAAAAAAAAAAGTTTTACTTTTCAAGCGAAAATTGATTTAATCGAATTTAAAACAAACAAAAAAATCATATTAGCAACAACAAGACCGGAAACTATATGTATAAATATATACATATGGAGAGAGAGTAATGCTACCTAGTCTCTATCTGAAGTTCATCTCGGGGGGACAAGCGAAATTTTTGTTATTAATTTTTTTTCTATTTTATTTTTATCTTCAAATTTCAAACTTTATAAATTTCACCCGAAGGCATGTTGATATTAATAATCGAATTAATTAATGGAGGGAGAACCTTCATATTGCGAGAAGAACACGCAAATATTAGTGTTATTATTATTACTTGAAGTTCACGAAAATCACATTATTTTATGGAGCCAAAATATTTTGGGATTCCTTAAATTATCATCTTTTTGACTACTTGTACATGACACCAAATTCAACTTTACGTATCCTCTTCACAAACTGACAATAACAGCAATTAACAATAAATAAAATCAGTTTTTCTTTGTTAATTATGATACGTTGCCATGAGCCAGCCAACACACACATGCACATAACTCGATCTTACTATATAGTATGTAATTTGAAAGAAAAAACAAAATATTTCTTTTCAAATTCAATTGTGATTGCAACAGGTTGTAACAATTCGTATCAATCGGATCTTAACATCAAGATACTATTGATTTTTTTTTTTAATCTCATATGCTCTAACCTTTTTTTAATTAAATTTACCTGATACATACTACTATAAGTTTATAACAACACATTTAGTGTAATATCATAAATAAAATCTGAAAAGAATATATGTGAAACCTTACTTCTAACCTAATATTTTTGCATGTTACATGCTAAAAATTGTAAATTATCGAATACGTACTAAGGAACATATATGTGAACCTCAAGTTTTTTTTTTGTAATTCAACTTAATTAAGTTGGAGAAGCGAAAATCTTTGATCTTAAGGGTCAATTGGTCAAACAAAACATCATTTTGGTCTAATTTACATTAAATTAATGAAAATACCGGACATGTTATTTTGGTAACATGCTCATCACTTGATAATAATTACGTTGCCACCCGGATGATCCAGGATCAATCCCTCTTCAATGTCTATTAATTTGAGTTTGTTGCTTAGGACTTACCTAGTACGGTTTATATTTTCTGTTTGATTTGTAGGTTATTACACGATGGAAAATTTATCCAGTACGCACTAATTTAATATATATATATATGGTGAGAGGAAAAACTACATTATTCATATATGCAAATAAGGAGACATAATTTTCAATAAGGGAGTTCAAAGTCTGTAAAAATAGATAGCTGAAGGAGGTTCGACATCTACTATATATACTATAAACTTATTTTAACTATGTACAAATAATATAACTTTCTGCCAAATGGGGTTCGGATCCGAAACCCCTTGTATGAAGGTATATGCATATATAAAAATTCATACAACATATATACTTGTCGTTTTGATTAGCTATTAATTGATTAATTAAAAAAGCAGATTTTGAGGAACACCGCAAAGTAAGAAAGGAACCTAACCCGCCGAAGTTTGCAAACAAACAAAATAATACAAATTAAATAAATAAAGTTATGTTCTCTTTCAAAACATAATTAATTAGTAATTTAAAAGACAATTATTGGAATTTCCTATCGTTCCCGAAGAATATTTTTCTATCTAAACTAATTAAATTCTTAAAACTGTGATCAAAGATGGCCCTAAGAAAGATTGCTATTTTTTTTAAAAATTATCACAGATGACAGGTGAAACTATCTTAAACTTATGTGGTCACTACTCATGACGACCACACAATTAGAAAAGAAAGTTTCTATCTCTAATTACGTATTCAATAAATTACAGATTGTTCTAATAAAGCTTCGTTAAAATACATTATCATTATATAAAGAGACTAAAGTTTGAACAAGTTTTATTAATTAATTATCACTTCCTTATTTCTCGTGTTGAGTAGACACCGATTAAATCAATACAAAAATGATTCATGAATAGCTACAATATCTTCTTCATTTATTAGTTCATTTTTAAAGTCATAGCAAAATTATGTAAAATATTCCTTCTGACAAGATTATTATTAATTTGAGTTATAAGAGACAGAAATGTTTGTTTTACTTGTGTTTTAGTCTTTTGTTTTGATTAGGACAAAATGGAAATGTAGAATATGGTTAAATAGATTTCCATAATTATGAGTAATGATACCATAAATTATACACTGACACAGTATTTAGTGAGTCCCTTTACCAGGAAAAATCCACATTATGCCTTTTTTCACCATGTAAAAGCTGCCCCTCACAAATATTCTTTGCTCAGAATATATCTTCACAAATAGTACTATATATATTTAAAACAAAAATAAAAGGGAGAATTATTTTTTTTTCTCAAAAAAGATACTCTCTTCATCACATTTTATAAGACACCATTTCTGTTTTGATCAGTTTAAAAAAAATGTTATATTGTCTGATATAGTAATATTTAAAAAGTACTTTTCGCTTTTTAACCCTTATTGTCGCCACTTTATTTTAAATATACCTCTAATACATTTATCAAGAGCGAGACACGTGATCCACTTTTAAAGGACAATTTGATAAACATTTCCAATCTTGATTATATTCTTAAATTCTTGTAGGATCAAATGATTGCGCACATAAAATAGAACAATGTAATTAGTTATTTTAAAAGATTAAGATGATTAATTTTTTTTAGTAATGATTATTCTTGAAGAAGGTAATTTTCTTTAGTAGAACAAATATTATTTAATGATAGAATATTACTCTTATCTGCTAAAATAGAAAAATATGATAAATAATTTGAGATCGATAGAGATTGTGGTTTGTTATAACAAAAATAATTTTTAGTCGTATTAAATATTTAACACTAATAAAGAGTGTTAAAGTCTTTATTGACATTAGTTAAGTGTCATTAAAACTAATATCGTTAAAGATTTTAGAAACATATACAAAGAATAACAATTACCGTTAAAAATATATATTTAACAGTAATTAAAAATTAAATACCGTTAGTAATATTTTTATCTTAATGATTAGTAGATAAGTTAAGCAAGGAATTTCATCCCATATGTATATATAATATTGCTACAATGATGAGAGATCTAACCCATACCCCACAAAGATAACTTAGAAATTTACAAAGCATTAAAGAAAACAATTGTATATCTTAGCAGCCTTACCAATAGGTGTATTCCACTATATATTTGTAGCGTATATAACTATTCAATGCAGAAATTCAGTGTGTTTGGTCCATTTCTCAAGAAAAATATTTTTCTAGAAAGCAGTTTTTCTGAAAAAATTCTTGGAAAATGTTTATTATAGTATTTTGTTGGTAATTGAAAAATATTCTCCTGAACAAATACTGCATATTACTCCGTTTACTTTTACTCTTCACAAAAAATAGATAATTATTTTTATTTGTTTGGTTTATAAAATTAAAAGATAATTTATAATTATTTAATTTTTAATTAATTATTATTCTTAATTGTAGTCATTTCTTAATGTATCTTTTCAAATATTATATTTGTTATATTTGAAAAATACTTTATTGATCATAAAAGAAAAATATAAAATTAATACTGGATAATAAAAATGAATATAGAGGTAATAAATACTATTCCAAGTCCCAATAATATAATGTTAGCAAATTAGAAAGTTTTGGTGAAAACTTTTGAAAAAGAATAATAAATAATGTCTAGATGTTAGTTGAAATAGTACTCCATCCCTCATTTTATTTGAACTCTATATTAAAAATAAATGTTTCATTTAATTTGTTCTTTAACAAATTCAGAAAAATTATTGTTTTTTCATACCACATTTAAATATTAAATAACTATTCCACATAGTAATTAAATTTAATTTATTAAAATACACCACTAATTATATTTTTCTTAAAAAGCATGTGACATGTCATATCAATATGAACTAATTAAATAATATTAAGCAAGATAAAGATAAAAGATAGTTGACTTGCATGGAAAGTGATTTCTATTCGATAGTAATTAGGAAAATCATTTCCCACGTTTTATGGTAATCAAATATCATAAATTACATTCTTGTAGAGAACCTTAAAACAACTTAATGATATATGTAAGATTTATTTTTCCCTCAAATATTTTTTTTCCCTCTATATTGACATGAAATCTTCCAAGTATATATGTATATGACCAAAATATTTGAGAAATTCAAAAAATAAAACATTGGGAAACCATACATTAACAATTCACAAATATGAATTAAGTTGTTGTATGGATTATATGATAGTGGTGTGTCTGTTTCAAAATGAGTAGGTTCCCCACTAAATTGCCCATTATAAAAAGGAACCAAACCAAACCAAAAATTAGTAGGTGCTCTCTTTTTTCTTGTGCAGCCATCATATCTTATAATTCATAATTCATGGAAAGATCAGTTGTTAACATACAATTGGAATACACCATAGGTGACTACTCCTTGATAGAGCTAGCGTATCAACCCGTAGTGGCCCAGGGCGGATCTCCCGTGTTCCGGCTGGTGCCCGGAGCATCATTAACTCTTTTTAAACTCGTTACAAATTATATATTTATGTAAATCAATAATATTTGTATATAATTAATAATAAGACACCCCAGAATAAATTATTGATTTGGTCCAATGTTCTCCGGACAGTAAGTTCAACCTTTAATGTTTATTGTCACTACCAATTTTTTTTCACGTTGATGCCATGCTCTCTTATGTCCAGTTGGTATCAACTAACAACACCATATTGAAAGAGTAAAATTTATTCAAACATCCAGACTTTATAAGGCGGTGTCGGGGTTCGAATAGATTTATAAAATATATGTTAATCACTTACTATTAACAACAAATACTAGATAATTATGTCTATCAAGCAATAAAATAGAAGAATTTAGATTGACAAAATTAAAACATTTTAGAATTAAATTTCACATCACATGAAACCACCTTATGACCTTAGTTAATTAGCTATAGCGAAAGTTTTCACATTTTGCATTAATAAAGACAAGTTATCATAATGTGTGCGCGTGCGTTTAGAGCCAAAAAGAGTGAAATGAAATCCTCTAATTATTAGGTGATACCTATTGGTATCTATTTCATTGTTGATAGAAAAACAAGATATCTATAATGGGAATGAATATTGATTTCCACTCATTCTGTTTATTTATTTATATTTAACTTGACACGCTCATTAAGAAATATATTAAATAAAATAATAATTTATTATATCATCTTTAATTATTATATGTTGAGAAATGAATTATAATTACTGTATATGATACTGAATAATAAGTGTCAAATAAAATAAAAAAATTATCTTGATTTTCTAAATTTGTAAAATAAAAGTGAAGATCTATTTTTAGTAAAATAATCCGTAAATTTTGTATTGTATAAGAACTTCTTTAGCTTAATTACTTTTTCAAACCAACCGTCACCAATAGCCTAGAACTCTTAAGGATAAACCATGCATAAGACATTATAGAATTCAACAGGGGACGGATTTTAATTCATCCATGTATCTCTCTCATTAATAACTTTTGAGCTAATAATAACAATTCTCCTTGTTAGCAAAACAATCAAAAGTTAATGTTAAAGAAATATACTTATACTTTTCTTCCTAAGAATTAATTGAATACGTAGAATCGAGTTATTTCATGTTACCTTAGTAAGTGTACGTAATTAATTAATAAATCTAACTACCAGATTAGTAAGTCCAAGGTCCAATTCAAGATAAAAGGAGATGAACCAATATTGCATATGTCTCAGAGACTTTGATTAGTCATAGCTTGACCTCAAAAATCAAAGGGCATTAAATAATACAAAAGGGAAATGATTGACTTTGAAATATTCACTACCTCTACCAATTTCGTTTTAAATTGTTTTTCTTTAACAAGTCTCGTATGAATAATGCTCAATAGTAATAGTGATTCCATATTCAGTGAGATTCAAATCAGAGATCTTTAATTAAAAATAAAGGAATACTTATCATTTCACCAGAAACTTGGTTAGTATGTGTGAACGTATTATTTGGTCATGCACAGGGCAATAGAGTAGTGCGTCGTAAACTCTCAATAACCGTCACATACTTTAAGAGAAGTGATTGCGTGAGGACGTAAATAAGCAGGTGTAACGTGGAAGCTAGCAATGCAAACCTCGAAATACCACAAGTATGAAGACAATGAGAAATATATAAAAAAAAACATAAAAATTTAACGTGATTCCGATCAATCGACTACGTCCACAAAGGAGATGGCAATCCACCATAAATATGATTTTTTATTTGTGTTTTGTGTAACAATACAAATGGGAACCACCCACGCAAATTCACATCTTCAATACATGAAGTTCACACAGTGATAACGTATCAAGCTTGTACCCACATTTCTATCCTAACCAAAAATCTCAAGTCCTTTAAGACTAACTTGTAATGTTGATTAAGTTTGGGGAAGTTAACAGTTTCTCTATTTATAGAGTTATAAACCCTTTCCTACCAGAAATATGATTAGTCAATCCAAAAACTTTTCCTAAAAGAAAAAAAACATATTTATGGTAAGAACTCATGACAAACAAAACCCAACAGATTGCTCAACAACAATTTACTGACTACTAGACTAGGAATATGACACAAAAACATCCTTATCCAAACAAAATCTTACAATTTTTTAACTTTTAAGTTTATTATTTATCGGTATATTTATTCACTCAACTTATTTTTGTTCAACAAAAATTGAAATTAATATCTTAGTCTAAATTGATTTGTGAAAAATCTTATGAAAATATTTTCAATCAGTATCGATTATACGTCCAATATTCCAGCAGGAAATGATTCATATATATGAATGTGTTGGAATGGTCCCAAAATATAGCAGTACTGTTTTAACCAAACCGTATACTAAATTGATAGTCAATAAAAGGGAATTAATGTGAAACACGATGAGGTTCTCGAAAATCCAACATGGAAACGTTAATGGGCCTTGTTGGTTTTGAGCCCAAAAGAAGGACTGATATTTAACTTCTCACATTACGAAAAAACGTATCAAATTAATATTTATGTATTACTTGTAACTTTAATATTTCTTCAATATATCCAACTACTCTTAAATGATTGCCCTTTTTGGAGGGGAACTAATTCCCATACATTGCAAAATTAGTCATAAAATTGAGTGTAAAGTGCTCCGCCTCAGTAAAAACGTAAGGCCTTAGAAAAAGAGACAAGAGAGAAAAGAAATAAAGCTTCTTTATTCTTTTCTTCATTTCGAAGTAAAGATCAATAATTCCCTTCTTTAATGGTTTTTTGTTGGATTTTAAGAAATTAAGCCCACCGTATTCGCCTGGTTAATTGAACACTCTTTGTTAAAAAATTATACATATAAAATTATATGAAGTATGTAGATCCAAAATCATTTTTCATAAGTATATGTTAAATTTACTCTTAACAAAATTGCTATTTTCATTACTACTGAGAGAGTTTATTGCGTAGAAATTACAACTTCAAATAGAGCATGAATTCAAATTCCTTGAGAACTGATCTATCAAATGTGATTTTATTAATTAGCAATTCATGAGTATAAACTATAATGTCTTGGGTGAGTTATATTTGAACCAAATCCCAATAAGAAAATGTTCTAAAGTACATTATTATTGATAAGTAGAGTCGATTAAAAAATTTTGTGATTATTATATTAATTATTGGATTTATTTTTACGGACAATCAACCTTAAAAACTTGATTATTATATTCAAACTCGAGAAAAGCAATATGTAATCACTATTATATTAAAACTCTTGGAATATTTTAATACATTGAGATTATAGGAATAAATGTCTCGATTTAATTTCAAAAGACTTGCTTTTTGATTTTGGAACCACTCATTATGTTACCAAGACAATTATGAAAAATCAAGATTTTTTTAATTAAAAAAAGAAAGTAAAGAAAGAAATGAGAAAAAAATAACAAAAGTTAAATGAGGATTTAATAAAGAGGAACTTATTTTAAATTTGACGAGTGTACAAATTACTTTTGTCTTATCATTCCTTTTTAAGATACAGTTAATCATTTTATATTTATTTATCAAATAATTATGAGCATTCTCCAATATTTAAATGATTTATAATTAATAAAAATAATATAATTTTTTTTATTGATTCTTAAGAAATATGTCAAGTCAAATATAACAAGTAAATATTACCGAATATAACATATAGGAGACATTACAAGTAAATAAATATCAAATCTAACTCTACCACAAAAATTAGATTAAACAACACTAAAAAGTTAATGTGGGCATATGGATTCTCACGAATAAAATCTCAACTTTTCATGGTTCAAGTAAATTTTCAAATTGATACTAGGATCAATTAAATACTATGCTCCCTTTGTCCGAAATTGTTTGTCATGTTATGCTTATCGAAAGTTAATTTGTTTAAAGCTAAATTAAATCATATTAATCCGATATTTTAAACAAAAAAATTAGATATTCTAAAACCATATAAAAAGTACTATAAATTACAATTTTTTGCATATTAATATAATAAAAAAATACATCTTAAAATGTTAGTCAAAATTTTTATAATTTAATTCTAAATATAAAAACCATGACAAATAATACCAGGGAGTACATATTAAAAAAAATTCAAAGAGGTGGGCACCTATAAATATAAGGCACACCAAAGAAGATATCTATCTATCTATCTTCTCCAAACCATAACATTGCACATCCACATATCTACATGGTTAGGTAAATATGAGTTGTACAGTTCAAGGTAAGCTTTACTTCTTACATATGTTCTTATTACAATATATTCTTTTTTTCCTGTAAAACAACTTTATTATATTATTTCATAATCTTTTTCAAATGTTCATACGACATCATTTTGATAACGTGTATAGGTAAGACCGCTTGGCCAGAGCTATTAGGGCAAAATGTTGACAAAGCAGTGAGTATAATAGAGAAAGAGAATCCAACTCTTCGCCCCGTTTGTTAAACATTTCTCAGAATGTTCCAGATCCGGTGGATTGTACTCGTGTTCTTGTATTTATCAATGACAACAATCAGGTTGCTCTGGTACCTATTGTTCGTTAATGTTCTGAATATCTAATGAGATCTCTATTTCTGAAGTTTAATTAAATTCATAGTAGCTTTTCAACTAGTAAAGTGGGACTTTAATGTAATGTAATGTATTTTTTCAAGTCTATGAACAATTCTCTTCCTTTTTGTCTTTGGTTTATAACCTTATTCGCATTGTCTTTATTCCAATGGAATTTTTGTAAAAAAAGTGCCTGTCAATTTTTATACACGTGTTAATAATTGGATATGTCAGTTTGCTATTGCATGTGACAACAGTTGTAACGCTTCAACTGTTTTTCGAAGATGTGAGGATCGTCAAAAATCATATAAAAATTTATTATAGTCTTAATGCTTGAAATTCAACGAGTATAACTTTATTAAGCACAACTACTCTAGTCATAATTAATTTAAAATTAATAATATAGTAAAAATAGACTTATATAACTTTGAAAAAAAAACATTGGGTTTTTTTTTTTTTTTTAAATGCTTGAAACTTAAAGTTTAAACAATAGGAATTAAAATATGAAATAATATGATGCTTGCTCAAATATAGATTTTTTTTAAAAAGAAACCCTCAAAAGTCATTTAACTATGAAATATTCAAAGAAAATAATTCGATTTTAATTTTTAACTAAAAAGTCATTTAATTATAAATCTTTTCATCGTAAATCACTTAACTACATGTATTACTTACAAGTAACTTAAGGAAATCTTCAAGATATTTATCTTATTTAATTTGCCCCACCACCCCCCACACCCCCCTTCTCTCCCGGTGTTCACCCTTCCCCGAAAACATTGAACTGGAATTGGAACATAAACATTTCAAAGAAATTTTTGGACTGTTAATACTTGCAATGCAGGTTTTCATATGATACTCATATGTCCATTTTCATTAGCAAATTAATCAATTATATGTTAGTTACCACTCAACGTTTGCAAATTAATATTCTGGAATGAAACTTGTTTGGGCTGACATTCTTCATCTACTTTTAACTCTTTTTTTAAAAAGAAAAAAATACTTAAAAAATGAAAAATTTAGCTAACTAATCAAAAAATTAACTTATTTAGTGATAATATTTCATAATTTAATACTATAAATTAACAGTCAACAAATTTAATAATTTAAAAAATAAATTAATTATTAGTATATTAATATTTCTCTCTCATTTATTTACACTTTTTTTTTCGCTCTCATCGGATTACACATTTTCCTACATTTATGTAATGGATAGAATTTAATGTCATTTAATTTTTCTCTCTCTTTCCTAAGCTTATCAATGTGTTCTCTTACTTTGCTCCTAATCAAAATCCTCAGATTTCTCTTGTCTTTTTCAATTTCTCTTTCTAACATTCTTCCAAATCAAATTCACAGATTTTCGATTTCAATATATTAATAATTTTATATTTTACTCATTTAATTCGTTGCAAACGATTTGATTTTGAATATTAACATTGATTTTGGTATTATAATTTTCAGATTCTATTTATTTACTTACTGATTTTAGCATTTTTTTAACATTTTTTTGTTTTGTTGTGTTCTTAAATCATTCGTTTAGGATTTGAGACTACATACATTCTCTCTTTCAATGGACGTTTTAAGAGAGTTACCAGAGGTAAGGGGACCAAAATAACTTTTCCCATCATTTAAATTTTTTCAACTCAAGAAATTAAACAACAATTGTAGGTTCCGATTCTAAATCTAAGAGGATAATATGAGGGATAAAAATGCACTCGACTCCGTCGATGTGCAAAAATCCACACAAATTCATAACCATGAAGTAGAAAGACCAATTTGTTGGAGAAGAGGTTTTGTTTTTTTTATATTCTGTGTATTGCATGGTTTAGTTTTAATTTGTTTAGTAATTTTAAAAGATTCAAAAAAATTCAGTTACAATGCGTTTGGAAGTGTATATGGAAATTCTTTATTATGTTATAGTTAGTATTATTTGTGTTTTCATATATTTATGGTTATTTGTTGTTCGGTTTTTTTTGTGTTAGTTAGGTTAGTATGTCAATGTAACACATTATATGAGTTTTGATTCGTGTCTTTTCATAAATTTTAATGTTTTTGTATCATAGTTTGTAAGGTATATTGAATTTTGTTTGTGGTTTAGCAGTATATATTTTTTGTATTTCATTGTTTTATGATTTTGTATTCCATAGAATTTGGAATTGTATTTCATATAATTTAATTCATTTTGTATTCTGTTTTTTTTTTGTTTGTGAAGTTATGTCAATGTACCACAGTTAGTATTTTTTTGTATTTTATGTTTTATTAATGTTTGTATTCATAAATTTGGAAGGATATATTGAATTGTGATACTGTTTAGTGAGTATGTATTTTCAATTAATAGTTGTATTATTCATTCAAAATTATGTTGCATTGTTTCTAAATGTGACTTTTTTTTAATTGTATTTATTCTAAAAGGCAGTAAACAGTTATGTATTTATTTAAGAATGATTTACATCAATTATTCAATTATTTCTTTTCAATTTTGTAGTCTTCATTTTTCATCATACAATTTTTTATAATTTATAATTATTATAACAAAATTCTAAATAAAAACTAGAATACAGAGAAATACAAATGAAATACATAGTGAAATGGGAATACAACAAAAATTTAAGAAAAAAAATAAACTGGGAAAAAAAAAAAAAATATATATGAATATAAATATATTTCGTAAATGACGATATAGAACATTGGCATACCTATTCGATGAATACAAACTAATAAAAAAGTATAATAAAATCTAATAATAATATATTGTGGCATGAAGTATCATTTTAAAAAGGTAAAAACATTCGGAGAAAAAAAAAAAAATAAACGTTTACATTTTATCTGAAAAATGTAAAACTGATGAGAAAATTAAGTATCTTTCTCCCTTTGTTATTAAATACTATACGTCTTTAAAGTAAAAACAAATAATAAAAACATAAAAAAAAAGATTACATAAACAAGAAACTTTAAAATTTGACACTTTATTAATATGAAATGTTGCAATGGCTCTATTATAAAATGTTAAAATATTGACCATTTTAAAAACATTTCTAAAAAAAGCTCGTGTTAACGATTTGACTTCATGTTTTCTGTTGCAATATACATACAAACTATTTAGAAGTCATAACTCAAAAGTAACTGTAAGAAAATTTCTGTTTGAAAAATTATATTACATGTTATAAAAATAAAATTATCTCAAGTTTTAAAAGTTGTTAGAAATTTGCACATCTAGAAATCAACTTTAAAATTGATTAATACTTGAAATCTAATGATCTATTCTGATTTGGGCACATATATTTATATACAAATAATTAAAATGTTGGGATTTTAATAATTACAATTTTTGGCGGCCTTCAGTTTATATGTCTAAATGTTTTTTCTCCAAAACAAGAAATTGTCAAATATGAAAAAGATTTAATTTTTTCCTTTCAAAGGAGTAAAAATAATTAAGATACTTTTTTGACTTCCAATATAAATGTTTCATTCAAAATAAAAGCAAAACACATATATGATTTTTTTTTAAAAGGCAAAATATTAACGAAAAGTAATTTTCTTCACAAAATAAATCCATGAGAAATGTGGACAAATACACTGATTAAAATAAAATGTACTTAAAAAAGAATAAAGACAATCCTTTTTTTTTTAAAAAAAAACTCATACTTTTAAAGCTGTTTTTAAATTATTTTAGCGTAAGACTAACCATGTCACGTAACTCTTAGAAAATTGATATAGTAAGGAAATCTCCACACATATTTGGAGAGTAAAAGTATTTTTCTGTGACAAATTTAGAATGCAATTTATGTGTTTTCCCAATATAGTTATGTGTTTGATATCTCTATAAATGTTAATAAATTAAACAACTCCAAAGTAAATCTTCAAATATAGAAAAAAAATTAAAACCAAAGACAAATTACACCTATAAATATACGGCACCCCTAGACTGATTTTCTACAAACCATTTGCACATTTATAATAGAGTTAATTAGCCAAATATGAGTACCGCTGGTTGTTCTTCCGCATGCAAGGTTACTGGTAAGTTAAATTTAAAATATTATTGTGCTTCTTGTTTTTATAACGATTGTTTGTTATAAAGAGATTTAACTGTATTTGTTAATGCATGTAGGTAAGTCATCGTGGCCGGAGCTAATGGGAAGCAATGTGGCTAAAGCAGTGAGTGTAATTCAGACAGAGAACCCAAGTGTTCATGTTAAGGTGTTGAACATGTCTAAGTCAATTCCATTGCCAGTGGATTGTGCTCGTGTTATTGTTTTTGTTGATGACACCAACAAGGTTGTTCTCCCACCTGTTATTTGTTGAACAACATTAGTAATCCTATTTTCTCACTTAATTTCGATTAAGTGAGTATCTGTTTTAATTTATGTCTCTTTAATTCCATATATGTCTGCAAATTCTATCCTTAACTCAATGGAGTTTTATTATCAATAAAGTTGTTTTCAGTTTAGACCTATGTTTACTACTATATCTCTCGTTATGATTATTTGATGTGGCAGATTTAATTTATGAAAACATAACTCGTTTAATTTTAATAAGTTGAATTGAATATATATTTATTGTTGAGTCTAAAAACTTTTGCAATGTCGATCGTGCATGTACATCAAAACGATTCAAACAAAAATCCTACCCAAAACATCACGAGGTTGGAGTAAAGTATAAAAGAGTAATAAAAATATTCAAAACGGCATATGAAAATTTTATTACTCAAAAAATGCAAAACTGGAACAACAAAGATTTACTCCATCGAAAAAAAAAGCAAAAGAGTTGCATAATGCAAGTAAATTTTGTAAAAATTGGCTTTTTTTTTATATAAAAAAAAAATTTTAAATACGCTACCATGACAGTTGATGTTAAATATTTTATACCCTTTAGGCTCCTAACTCCAAAACATACGGTTTTGTTGTTTAGATATGTATATGATCACGACTTATGAGTCATGAATTTTTTTAATAAAAAAATTTGATTTGGTTAGTAAACAATAAGGGGAATTCGTTGATGTATAGCTCATCATTAAGTTTAAATTAGTTTGCATAAATCTTGACATAAGTAAATTTTAAACGGATTAGTATGAATTAAAACGTTTATTAAATCAATCTTTTTGAACTTTAAATTATTATGGCTCAAACAATTCATTGTATTTGTTTATTTCACATATGGTTATTGAAATTCGATGAAGTTATAATATTTATATTTTTGACGCAATAAAATTACTCCAACTATAGTTAATACCTCAAAAATTACAAATTGGAAGGGTAATTTTGCGTCTGTGTAGTGTAAAATTTATATTCTTTCCTTCTATTCTGTGATTTACATTAATGATAAAATATATTTATTAATTTTTAACTTAGGAATATTTCATTTTTCTTAGCTTAAAATTAATAAAGAAAATAGCATATTCCCATATTACCCCTTCTGTTTTATTTATTTTATAATTCTCTATAAATATTGATTTAGTATAATTTTAATTTAATACAAGAAATGAAGAAACAATGCAATCAACATATTCTCTAGTTTCTCTGATTCTTTCTATTTCAAATGTCAAAGTCAAAAGATATTTTAAAATAATACATATGACGAAGTGTACCTAACAATAGGCAAAACTCAAAAGGCATATATTATATACTACCTTCGTCTTTTTCATTAATTTATCATAATTTTTTTTAGGAGTCGATTATGAAAAGTTTGATTAACATTTTATGATATTGTAGTTTATAGTATTTTTTTTTTATAATTTTTAAATATTTAATATTTTTGTTTAAAATATCAAATTAACATAATTTACTTTAACTTTGAAAATTAGTAATTTTAACTTTCAAAAAATGCAATTTAACAAATAAAAAGATACAAAGGAAGTAGTTAAAACGTGCAAACATATCAATATTAATTATCTGAAAGACATGTCACCAATTTACAATTCTGAAACGTGCAAATAGTACATATCTTATTATTCTTATCAATTTATGTTCGGTGAAAACTCAACCAATTAAATCCAAAAATAAAAAATTTCAATATAGGAGTATCTAATAAGTGTAACTCAACGTTAAGACTCGTTATTTTGATCCAGACAAAACTAAAATGCAAAAAGTTACTAAGTATTGTATTTTGTGCCCATAATTATTCGTTAAGCTTAGAAACAATCAACATAACTTAGAAAGTCCAACGTTTGAGTGGCATGACAACAAACTTCATAGTTACCAGTGGCAATTGTATTCCCCATTTCTCCAACAAGCAAAATAGGAGCGGTTGTTTTTTTTTGTGATTTCTAAGAACAAAAATCGAATCCTTCACCAACACCTTGGTTTGGATTTGCTATCCTCTTAGCTCTTCTTAAGTCGCACTTGATAAAGCTCCAATAGTTTGGTAATAAGTATACACTGTGTGGAAATCCTCCATTTGCGTTTGGTGCATCATACTTGAAAACTGCATGTTACATACATAAATGAATTAGAAATTTAAAGGCGATATATCCTTTCCAATTTTTAAAAAATGAAAGAAGATCGTAGAACGTACTAAGGTGCATTGACCAAAGAAAGGGCCACTCTTGCCGAGCCCAATCAGTCGTCGAAATCCATATGCCATTTCAGAAACACCAAACGTGAATTTATTTGAAGTTGAGGAGTAGCATTTGGGTGGAGTATTTACCATAAAGGGCAATTGGTTTTGTGCCACGTCATTCCTCCGGCCTATACATGTAGTAAAGTTGCATTACTAAGACAAGCATGGAAGGAAAACCACTATAAGAAACAATACTTGTGATAGCCCAAAAGCTCATTATAAAAATAAATAGGTAGCTTCTTGTTTAGCCAATGAAGATAGAAGAGAAATGGAATTGATTGTGGTGATGAGAGAGCCAAATTGATGGGCTATATATAGTAAGGCAAATACAAAAATATGACTAATGAGAACAAAAATGAGTCAACATTTTCTTGAAGTTGGTTGGTGAGACAAGAAAATTAGTGCAAAAAACACTTGATTGCTTTTTTCAATTTTTCTCTTTTTTTTTCTTTCTATTCAAAGTGAGACTTGGTTCACTTTAACTATTCTACCAGTCCACCTACGCGCCAAACTCCCCACCCAAACTGCACATTCTTTTTAGAATACCACCATAAGGTGGCACACCCCTATAGCCACCGAATCTCCCCCCCCCCCCCAAACCCCCTTTACTGAGTCGTTAGACACTTTTCGACGTACTAATTAGAATTTAGAGCATTTGCTTCTACATTTGAGAATTGAAAAATATATATCCTAAATAATTAGGGGTTCATATATTATTATTTCTCGATTAAACATGTTTTAC